>JBAMYA010000011.1:971281-1005483 GCA_037176975.1 Arrhamphus sclerolepis
TCTATCTATCTATCTATCTATCTATCTATCTATCTATCTATCTATCTATCTATATATATATATATATATATATATATGTATATACATATAAAATTATAGCTTTTTCTGTGACAACTATCTTCTGGTCAACATTTCTAAATGTTGTTAGCCTGTTTCTGTATCTTTGAAAGCATTAAATCATCAGCTTGTTCTTTTAAACTGTAGGTTGTTGTCAGAGTGAGGTTGCGAGGCAACTACTGGCTGTCTCACTGCTCTGTAACCTTATACATTCTATAAGTGGATACTATCATCCAGCATACTTTTAAGGAAATAAATAGTAGTATGTTCTTTTATTTCTTTCTCCTTTTTGGATATGCTAGAATAGCACATCATTTATACAGAAGCAACTCTGATGCAACAGAGACAACGATGTAGTGTGTTATAAAATATGTACGATGCAAATACAAGAAAGTCAATCAATATGATTCCAGTGAACTGAAAAATGACTGATATCTCATCTTATCTAACCATCTTTTCATTTTCATTTTTTTTGTTTTGCTTCTCTTTGTTTGTGTATTTGTTTTTGTTTTTTCTTATTTAATTTTATTCCCGTGCAGGTATCTTATGATTGTATTTAAAGTAACATGCTCATTCAGAGGTTTTGGAAGGCTAAGACATCAGAAAGACATTGATCATTTTATCTAATTCTCTGGTAGGAAAGCAAATAAGCATCTTCTCACCATTTCAAATCAGTCTTTTAAGGATGGAAAGCTGAAGACAAACATTTCATGATCAAACCCCTGTTTTTCAGTCGATCGAGGTTAGTTATGGGAATGGTTCAAAGTGTCATCACGAATATTGTGCATTCGCTCAACGTGCTCTCTTTGACTCTGCTTTTGACGCTGATGAAAGTCTGGCTGTATGTTCCTTTCTCTACCAGCATCAGTACTGGCAAAAAGAAAAAGAAAAAAGAATACTCCTGACCTTTCTTGAAAGAAAGACAAACACGGGTCTAAATCTTTCAACTAGTCAGACCTGTTCACTTAGCTCATTCCCAATTATGCAGCTCAGAATCTGCACCCCTTTTCTTAAACAGATGCATTGATGCTTTTCTGTGGGGAAAAAATGTGTCTCATCTCCATAAAGAAGCCTATAAAGAACAGATTTTCTAACCAACTACTGCCACCAGAGTGAAGAAATGCCAAGAGAAAAGGCAACAGTTACCAGAAGCCGAGCAGAGCTGAGAGCAAGGCAATTGTTGTAATCAGAGGGGTGCAAAACAAAACTCCTCTGTTTTTCTTTTCTTCTTTTTTCTTTTAGTAGTTCCATGCTGCAGGGAGGCAGACAGGCACAAGATCTGTCAGAGTGAGAGCCCAGCATCGTGACGCATTTCGCCCAGCCACATGTCCCCTTTCCATGGGCCAGCGCCCAGCAGGATGGAGGTGGGGGTCTGTAAGCCTTTCTATGACTTTATGAGTTTCCCTGCTTGTGTGTGTTCATATGCATGGATGAGGATGGGGAGGGTGAGCGCAGGGAAGGCAGCCAACATGTCCTGACCTCCTCGAGGCAAGGTGGCGAGCGAGCCAGGCCATACTGAAGCCTACAGGCAAAAGAGAGAGGAAACAGGTGGAGCTCGCTCTCCGAAGACTGCTGGCCTGACTTTGGTAACGGTACGTGTGTGCGCTTGTGTGTGGGGAGAATGATAGTGCTTGAGGCGGGGTTTCACAAATGTGCGCTTTCAGTCTGTAGCCTAAACTTTCCCTTCCTATGATGCTGGTGGCATCACTGGAGCAAGCCAAGCAAATGTGCCTGCTGCCCCTGGGCCAAACAGGCCTGGAACAGAATTATGGTGTGTATATGTATGTTGGTTGTACACGTGTGGGCGCCATTTGGTCTCCAAATGTATGTATATACATAAGAAAGAAAGAAGCAAAAACAAGCAAAAACAAGCCATCTGTAGTTTGGGAACATGGAAAGTGATCTGTTGCTTTGGCCAGTTCATCCAAAACAGACTGTTCTCTTTTAGAGCCAAGCTTTTCAAAATACACACAAGTAAAGAGGTGAGTGGACAGCTTAGCTCCTACATGTTAGAAGATGTGCAGTACTGAAGTTGTCCTTTCAGCTGCCAAATGAAGTGAAGAAGCATTTCAATCTCATAACTTAGTGTGTACACAACTGCATCTGTTGATAACGGAAAACGTTCGATTTAGGGGTGAAGGTTTAAGTGGACATGACGTGCTTTTCTGCAGCTTTTGGATTTATCTTAAGTGCTGCAATGAATCTTTTGAAAGTTTACCTTTAGTCAAACTTCGGGGGGAAAAAACGATGTGCATAAATCTGCTGATGTATATTTAGCCTTATCTATGCAAAATAAAAGCAGTATGTCTAAGTCTCATAAACTCTCCACTGGAAGACTTTACTTCAGGACTTCAGTTAATGATGTCATATGGTGGAGATCGCTTTGATTGGTCAGGTTCTAACATGGACTTTTTGAGGACAGCTCCCAGCTGTATGCATGATGATGTCACTGGCCAAGCCAATGGGAAATGGTGATGATGCTAGCATTGTATTTATTTATACAGAGACACCATGCATTTTAAAAGCAAAGGTTTTCAACAGCGCACCAAAGAAGCAGTGATCAGCTTCCACTTCGTAAGAACTGTTCTGTTTTTGCTTGTGTGATATCTTGGAAAAAATGTGAGTTGTATAATAAGGACTCAAACTTTAGCTGTACTGATTTTACGGCCGTTCCAAACAGAGATCCATCCATCCATCCATTATCTGTACCCGCTATGTCCTGTTCAGGGTCACGGGGGTCTGCTGGAGCCCATCCCAGCTCACTCCGGGCGAAAGGCAGGGGTACACCCTGGACAGGTCGCCAGTCCATCGCAGGGCCCAAACAGAGATGTCAACATGTATTGTTTGTTTGTTTGTGTGACAACTGTCATACCTGATCTGGACTGCTGGAATTGTCATTGTTAAATTTTTTTTTGTTTTTTTAATGTTAAAAAAAACCCTCAAAGTCTTGCTTATCATAGCTTGGTTGGGAGCTCTGCATGAGAATGGACTGGAAGAAGCTTGCAAGTTAAAAATGTGTTGCAAATATGGTCAAGAGTGACAGCAGAGTCTAGCGGTGGAAGAAATATTAGGAACAAAATAAATTGCTGCAACTCCATCACAAATGTCAGACGCGGGAGTTTTTAAATGAGCATCTTAACATTTTGGAAGTTAAAACTGTTACAGCTACGATAAAAAGGCATATTCGGAAAGAAAAGGTGCATAGTTTTGTTAAAGGGCACCTCTCTAGCTATTAAGCACGAGGATGGATAATGCCTTGGGCTTCCGGTGCAGCTGGTGGCACAAGGGACAATTCACCAGTCGAGAAAGAGTGGATTAAATTAAATACCAGATTCTGGAAGCAAACAACACACCATCTGTAAAATGGCTGAAGGCGAAAAGATGATGGCTTCTACAAGTGGATAATGACCCTGAACGCACCTCAAAACCCACAGTGGACTACCTTTAGAGGCACAAGCCGAATATTTCTCCAGAACTCACAAAGTCCCCCAATCAAAAAAATCATTAAAAAGCTATAGATGGGCCTCAGAGGAGCAGTGCAGGAAAGACAGTCGGTCCAATAATATCACAGAAGGCTTTCTGTAAGGAGAATGGATGGAAGAATTAATAAAAGTCCTTCATACAAGGACTGAAAATCTGGCTACAGAAAGTGGTTACAAGCTTTCAAGCTGTCATACTACTCTACAGGGCTGCACAAAATATTAAAAATGTATCCCCACTGCAACATGCATAATATCAAAATCACAAAAACAGAGAAATAAATAGTAGTCTTTTATGCTCCAAGTGCCATGCATTCACACTTTATTGTCAATAATATATTTAACCAATCAGCTTGAACCTGCCCGAGGCACCCATATATGCTGATTTATATGTGCTGTTTTCTGTTTATTTATGTTATTTTAATAAAACCATGTTGCTGTAATAGAAAATGTTACTGTCAGCTGTCTCTTCTTCCTCTGGGAGTAGTTTTAAAAGCTCACCTTCAGGTTCTCAGCATCTCATCAGCATATCTATGTCCAAAGACAGCTGGATCTCATCTGAGCAGCCAAATGAGGTCCAGACTGACTCAACATGGCGACTGCTTGATTGCTACCCTGAGCCACGGTAAAACCAGGAAACTCTGCATTAGCTTCTTTAAGAATATTTGCTCTGCTCTTGAGTTTGCTCAATTGCTGGATGATTTGTCTTTAGTTCCTCCCCAGCCACCAGCCATTGTGGGTGCCCACCTGAACCACCAGGGAGAGTCTGATCCACCAGTGGCACCTTTAAGGAACACAGATGTCAAACACATCCTGACTGTAAAACCACTTCTGGTCAGTTACGTATTAAATACTGATTTAACAACCCATTGCATTTTTGAGTCCTCCTTGTTGTCTATGATTAGTTACAAATACGTTACAATTTTTCTAGCATCTGTTTTGGCTATTTACCGCCAGGGATCCATTTTAGCTTCAAAATAACACCACAAACTTCCAGCTTGTTTCCATTTTCCAGGACATGCCCTCCGGTGTTCAAGGCAAGGAAGTGCAGTTCTATATAAATGGGCCGTCTCAATGCTAAAGCTAAAAATGCTAAGGTCGCCAATGCCAACCTGTTGCTGCCCTGGTGAAAAACCGACTAGTTTCTAACTTACTATAAATACTGTGGGCCTATACAGTTTCACTACACTGTTGCACTGTACTAGCTAGCGTCCCAAAAAACAGTAAAAGGAAGGACGTCACAGATTACAGATGTTCCCATAGACATATCATTTGAGTGCACAGAAATAGGAGTTGCCACAGCAGATCATTGCGTTCTGTATATTGATTTAGTTTGGGTCATACGGGACAATCCTGCCAAGAGACACATCAGGCATGTGAAGGAACTGTGATTTATTAGCCAGAATTGGTTTATACATCACAAGCCATGCTGTCATCCCAATTTTCACCTATGAAATAGCATATTGCATGCATTCCTAATAACATGCAGCTCTACTGGTGTGTGTTTAATATGTGTGTGTGTGTATATGTACTGCAAGTCAGAGGAGTGCACTTTTATTGTGCTATTATTTCTAAAAAAAAAAAAAAAAAGGGGGAAAAAGAGGGAAAAATAGCTGCGGATTAAAGGGATTTAGCACAACATTTTACAAACCGTTAACACATTTACATGTTAGGGGGGCTAAATGCGCCTACAATGGCTCTCTGAGATTGGGTTTGCTTCACAGTGGAGAGTAAGCTTGTTATTGTTGTTCGGAACATAGCTGTTTTCTCAGAGGCTCCTGTGGTATAATGACAGATATGACGTTGTCTGCATTGATCCAAGAGCCTTTTAAAACTAAGACACAGCCAGAAAAACAAATCCCTTGACTTAAAACCCGTGCTTGCATTATACTTATTAATAATGAAAGTTATTTGAGTGAACACGAACAGCAGGAAATGTCCCAATATTTGAAAAAGGCTTGACTCGTTCGTTTGAATATGTGATTAAGGAGAGTTAGTGTAGCAGTTAATGAGAAACCAATTGTGATAACCACCTGTTCAAACATGCAGACTGTAAGTCTGCACGCTTGTCCCATGACTGCCTGTGAGTGCTGCATCATTGTAGATAGTCAAATATAAATGATACTGAAATGGATGAAGATGGATGGATGTAATATTCCTCATTGCACTCAAGATTTGACTGAGGAGCACCACGGTTTATGACATAGACAAGGACGCAGACGTATGTGAGGAGCGTGTAGGGGAACATCGGCGCGAACACGCGTGCACGTGATCGTAATTGCCTGTCAAACGCAAGATGTGACTTCCTGGGAGTAAATGAACTGATTAATATACGTGAGGAGGGGGTGGGATGTTTTGCTGAGTGGAAGTTAAGATATTTTCCATCTCTGCTGCTTCCTTTATTACACCGCGGCACAATAAATAAATGTAAAAGTGCAAGCTGGAGGAACAAAACACAGAGAAGAGGCAGCACGCAGCAGACCACTCTCAATTCCCGACAAACTAATCTTTACTTTTGTGTCTGCTCAATGAGTGTTCAATCCAGAATATATTATGAATCAAAAAGAAGCCTGGGCTCAGAAACTTGCCACTATTTCAAATGTAGGATTTCAGAAAAGAGGCTCAAAACATTCTTTCTTCTCTGGATTATCTACTTCTCTCCTCTCATTTTCTAAAACATCTTTCTTCTTCTTCCATGCCTCAGTCCCAGTCTCACTTCCTCCCACCCAGCGTTGTGTTGACATCTCCTTGGCCAGCATCGCTCTGTGCTTCAGCTGAGTAGTGGCTGTCGCTGAGTGCTCGCTGGCTCCGTGGCCCCAGAGCTCAAATAAGCATGAGTCTAATGGGGTCCCCGGGCTGCCGAAGGGCCGCACAGTTTGGTGTGTAGGCAGAGAGAGGGCGCGGGAATGAGGCTCGGGAGAGGAGGAGGAGGAGGAGACACCTCTGTACTTGCTAACTCACGCTCTTTGCAGTGTTGCTCCCTGTAGCCAGATTTAATCCAGTAGTGAGACTCCAAATGACTCAGAAAGACAAGATTTAGAAGGGTTCGAACCAACGAAATCACCTCAAACGCAGAGCCTCAGAAGGGAACCTGATAGCGGGGAACATTGATGCGGCCTGCGCTGCATCTCTTGGGGATGAAATGTACATGTGAAAAGCACACCGCAGTGGCTGTAGTTTTATTTTTGTGACTTGATAACTTATTCATCCTTCTATGAATTGTTTTCATCTTTTCTGGGGAGTATAAAGGGATTTTTATCCATAATTTCATCATGCCATCTCTGGCTGGATCTTGAAGCTTAAATGAGTGTTGACTGAAATAGGTCTACCTTTGGATGCTCCAGGGGATGGTGTATGAAAGATCTATTTAAACCTACAGCAGCCAGAATTTAAACATCCCAAGAGCTAAAAGAATATTTCAGCCCATTGTCCTTTGGGTCTCACTGAGGTTTACACACTGCTGGTCATATCTTTATACCAGGAAGTGTGCTTCAGCTTCATTCATTTGAAATCTGTTAACGTTATGTATTTCTGCAGGAGCTCGCTTGACCAGGAAACTCACGGTGCCCTTGTGTCTTCCCAGCTGACGGAAGTTGGATAAATATAGGTTTGTGTTTATTCGGCCAATCATAAAATGCTCAGTTTAACGATCCCCCACCCCAAAGGTTCTGCATAATCTCACGAGAACTCGCGGTGCGTTCCATTTACCTCGGAAGTTGGAACTCGAAGCTGGGTATGACGTCACAGTAAAGTTGGAAAAAAACATGGACTCCGTACACCTTTCCAACCTTCAGACTAGTATGTGCCAGTGCTAGCTGTTGACAATTCTGTATGCAATTGTTTTTTTTAGTGCATACAATGACTGAAAATCTACTCCCGCATGTAGACCCTTTTAAACCATCCTGGGTCCTGGAAAAGGTTCCTGTGGTCAAAATCCAGACTTTAACCCAGGAGACTTGCTCTTGAATCCCACGTACTTTTGGGTTGAGGATAATTACTTCACATGGTGGTGCGGTGGTTGGTTCTATCACACAGCATGAACGCTCTGGTTGATCCTGGCCTTTCTGTTGGGATCTGTATCTGGCTCACTGTGTGCTCTAGTTAGTTTCCTCACTCAATCTATGAGGGTGATCGGAGACTCTGACTTGGCTGTAAGTGACAGTGTGATCGTGCATCGTTGTCTGTCTTGGTTGTGGCAAGGCACCCAACCACTTATGTCCATTCTCTGGTGAAGCTGGGAAAAGCTTGTGTTTTTCATGGACCGGAACTTCCACTGGAACATGCTTTAGGATGACGCGGGAGAGATCCCAATCAGATCAAAAATCTGCATGATGAACTAGAACAAGCGTGCACCCCACAACCCAAAGGCTCTGCAGTATTAAGGAAGAGGTTTGAATGGATTGATAGATTAATTTTCACAAAAAAATATGAACATTTTCTTCAAGGTATGTGAGAAAACTTGCTGCAGAGGTGATGGAAGTCACTCCAGTGAGCACTGAGCATGAAAGACAAAATCAGGGGTGGAACCTGAGCTGCACTTGTCTTCTCTGTTTGAACATGAGGACAGAATCACAGCTTCAAACAGAGATGGAGCTAGAGTGAAGCCTCAAAGATAACTACCTACAGCCCTGTCATTTTCTCTTTCACAGCGTATCCTTGCTTGTCTCTTCGGCCCGAGTGTAGGTTCACAAGCTGCAGCTCCGACGCTCTGCAATCAGATGTGACATGCTGAAGGCTCGAGTGACAGCTGGGAAGACAAGGTCACACAGTCACCCACTTTTAATGAAGGATATGTACTACTTCTTTTGACAGTCCTGTGCTGCACACAAAAAGACATTTACCCAATGCATATGCACTGTGCACACAAGCCCACACTCGTGCACACACATGCACACTAACAAGGCGGAGCAGGAGTACTTTGCAGACAGCACCTTTTCTCTTTTCTTTGCAATCTCAGAAGCAATTACCAATTAAAACGCAATCTTTCCCATCTCTGAATGCTTTGCAAAAGATTATAATAACTAGGGAGATAATTAATCCTACAAATGGTGAAGTGAGTTGTAATGCGTAAATTGTTTAAGTGTATGTGAGTGAGTATATGTTTTGTCTTCATTATGCTAATATCGCTGCCCACCTAAAGCTCTTCAGTGTGATACCCAAGATGACAATCACAGAAAACAGATGCCCGTTGCTGGTCTAGAGAGCATGTTCAGTGTAGTAATTCAGAGGGATAGTGACTTTTTTCCAACTAGTACTGCAGATAACTTATGCATTAGATTTTGCTGTAAATGTAGAAATCAATTAGCCCTTGGTTTCTCAATTAATCTTGTTTATTGAGCTGAAAACTTTGGTGAAAGTCACCCTGAAAGTGATGCTGATGGCAGAGGATGTTCTCATCTATTCATAAAAAGTGCTTTAATACTGAACCTATGACAAATCTGAAGCTCTGTTCTTCAAGAATGATCACTGTCATTGGTCTGGATGTTGCCAAAGAGATCATTTGACTCCTCGCTTTTTACCATTCCCTCTCCTTTCTTATTCCCACTCTTTTTTTTTCTTCATTCCCCTTGTCTTTGTCTCTCCTCTCCTTTGATGCTGAATGTGAAGAGACGTTGGATTTTCAGCCTTTTAAGGAATCAAACGCGACTCTGGGTTTTCGGATGACATGAAAGTGTACGAATCTGCCCAACTGGGGAATTTTTTGGATGGCTGGTTTGGGTTTGCAAAGTAGCCCAAGTGCTCATTTTAAATATGCAGTAGGTGGTGGGGGCCCTGACTAGGGAAATTCAGAGCCCATGTTATTATAAAAAGAGACCTCAAGCTGGTGGATAACATATTGATACTGCTTGTTCCTCACTTGAGTGATCCATTTCAGAACAATCAGCAATTATCAGTTCTAGCAAAGCATCCATTCATTATCTAGACCTGCTCTCTCCTTCGAGAACTGACAGGGGCCTTTTTTGTGTGGAGTTCGCATGCTTGTGTGAGTCTTTGTTTTTGTTTTGTTTTTTTACAGATACTCAGGCTCCCCGCCACAGTCCAAAAAACAGGTATGCCAGGTTAATTAGCGGAGTCAGTGTAGTTTTCTATATATGGCTCTGTGATGGACTGGCGACCTGCCCAGGTTGTAAACCTGCTTTTTGCCTGAAGATGACTGGGACAGACTCCAGCATATCCCCCATAGCAAAACATTTATTAGTAATATAAGTTTGCTTGCTTACACTGAATGATACATTTACAGTGGGATCTTAGAAAGCAGAAGTGGTTATAAGGGATTCCTATCCAGACAAACAGCATTCTGATCCAAAGGAATTTTCTCCCCCACATTCAGGAAGACAGCATTTGCTGGAACTGCTTTACTCCTAGTAATAGTGCAATCTGAAAACAAGCTATCATCAGTAAAATTTGCAGTAGAATTAGATTTTTTAGGCACAAATCTGCTATATACAGTCTATACAGACTGCTCTTGGGTTCACAAGCATGTGCACAACTGCCCCTTTTAACCCAGTCTCTTATCTTAGCATTGTAATTACTGCTGTCCTCTCTCTTTTTACTCCACCACCCACCTGTCCTTTGCATTCACAGTTGAACCCTTGTTGAAAGACCAGCTCACCCTTTTGGGTCTATTTACCTCCTGTTAAGAACTTCAAATAAGAACAGCGTGTCCAGATCCAGCAAATCCATGTCTAATTCCTCTCTCTTTTTTTTTTCAACTGTGATAAATCACCCATGCTGTCAACAGAAAGACCCGTAAAGCAATCAGGTGGTTGTTGGTGGGGATCCTGCCAGATCACGGAGGTTAATAACATTCCACATGATTACACACAAGTCCAGGGATTAGAGGGTTCTGGGGAGCAGGTTCCACATTGCAAACCAAAATCGCTATTTCACAGCTGTGTCCTCGACACCACATCAGGTGAGAGGCCACGCCGCTATCTCGTCACTCCCACTGTGAGGTGGCAAGAAAAGGCCTGAGCGGAAGCTATCACACGATGAATGTGTCATTTCATTTATGTCTTTTCAAGGCACACCCCCACTCCCTCTCAAAAAAAACCAAAACAATCATAATAATAATGCAACCTTTGCATGAGATGTGCTCTGTGTGAATTTCATGCCGTCTGTGGGTGTAGTGCTTCATGCTGAGTAGGGTTATGTCACCTTGTTGGTAGTCAGGGGAGCTGTTGTAGGATTGCAGTATTATCTCATTCTCACAAATAGCCACAGTTATTCAACTCCTCCCTCTCCCAACCACTTCCTTATATGCACACTATTCTTCTTCAGTCAACAATGGTTTCAAACTGTAAAGAGCGCCAGATATAAAACTGCTAACTGTGAGGAAAGAAGTTTAACATTGTGAGATGCAGCTGACACTTGCTGTTTGCAGTAATCTTGGATAAGATTATGAGTTTATCTGATTCTTGTTCAGTTCTCTTGTTTTGTTGAAATTTAGCCTGGGTTTACGTTTGTAGCTCAGACTGCTATTCTTTGTTTCATTTTATTTTGAAAGCACTTTCCCTAGGGTGTAACTTCCTCTGTTCTCCACTGTTGTGATCGTCAATACCTGTGTTTGTCACCATCTATCCCAGATAGTAAAGAATGTTTAGTCCAAACTTTCTGCAGTTTCCTTTGGCCCACATTTGGCTCTGAATGGCAGCATTGACTCAAGGTTAGTTTGGCTGTCTAAACATGGTCACATATCTACCAAACATGAATCAATCCTTCATTTTCTTTTGGCCTTTGGGGCATCCCCGGCCTTCACAATAGCTAACAAACTCTTGTGTCAATATTGACTAAAATTTAAGTCACATCTGGCTCATAAAGCACATGATGAAACCCAAGTTTGGTCCACTTCATAGACTTTGGGATACATCTGGCCAACATAGCAAATGCCAGTGCTGTAACTAAGCCATTAATGACAAAGGTAGCCCAGATTAGACCACAATGTATCCACTACCTGCATGTATTGTCTTGTCTTCTCATTTCTCTGTTGTTGGATTGTCAAATCACATTTTTACCATAGCCAGATTGTCTCTAGATAGATTTCTGTCAGAACAGAAAAAAAAATCATATGAAATGTGCTTTAACCTCAACAGTCTGGTTGCTTTGATATGATTTAAAATAGTCTTTTTTCATTCACAACGTAACACAAATAATGACAATGAATTCCTATCAGCTGATTTAAGTTTACTGCTAGCTAACAGCTAACCAGCCTCCTCTGTCTTTGGTACTTTCTTGTAGCTTAACCATTTGTGACAGCAGCAAAGCTAGTTCACCACCCTCCATTTTTGTTTGTTTACATCCATTCTATGTGCGTGTTACCATAGCAATCATGTGGATTAGGGGATCATCAGCAATGGCATGCAGATCCGATCTGATCACTTATAACATACAAGGCCAGATTTATCAACATCCCAGTTTACGTGTAGTAATTTGTAAGTGCAATCCAGAATTTTGCACTAGAGGTGGCACCACAGTTTGCATGTCATTTACTAAGAGTGATTGTGCAAATGGTGGCAGGTGCAAAAGTGTTGGAGACACCCTATTTAAATGAAGGTTTGAATAGATTATTTGACAAATGATTTCACAAATTGACCCACCTACAAGCCAGCCATCTCCAGTCGCGCAACTTGGAAAACAGTGCTGTTTCTTACAATAAATGAATCATACATTGACCTATTTTGCCACAACATTAGTAATGATGCCTTTGCCATCACAAACACACTATACATTGAAGCTCCTATCACTCTGAGAAATGCAGCAACTGGGAAAAAAGAAAAAACAAAGAAAAGCCTTGTTTGATGTCATTCAATGACTGCCAAGTGCGTGGAAACCTATTCACCCTGGCCATCCAGTGCTACATGACGTTAGGCACTTCAGAAAGCACATCTGAAAAATGGGACTGGGAGATCCTAGCTGTAACAGCTACCGTGCACTGGAATGACCCATATGTAAAAAAGTATAAACTAGAAAGGTGTTTTGTGATTGCAGGTATTACGTGACTCCTTCTCATGGCTCCAAATCCCTTCTGAGTTCCTCCAACAGCTCCAAAATGGCAACGCTAGATAAGCGATATGTTTTAATAATTGTTTCCTCGTTCATCCGACAAAATGTTCACACGAGGGTGAATAATGCTTCTCTGCATCTCCTTGTTTCGTTTGATGTCTCCTCTTGTGTCAATAACCACAGCCATGCATGCGCAATTATGCAATCATACTGTTTGAACGTCCTTTTGAAATGTGTTAAATTCAGTTGCAGTTTCTATGGGCAAAATTGTGCTCAGGTTTGATAAAACCCTTTGCGGGTGCTAAATTTATATATTTACATATTCTCCTCCCAACACACGCAGCATTGCGTGTGAACGCCCCAAATTGCATATTCATTCCAACATACTAACTGGATTAGACGCGCTATTTTGCGCACAAACCGTTGCGCTCAGTGTTAGTAAATCAGTTTGTACAGTTTTTTTTGTGTGTGCAGTGAGTTTGCGCTCATTTTAATACATGCAAACCTTTATTAAATCTGGCCCATAATGTCAGTCAGAAAGGAAGATAGTTGTGGTGGCGAGGTGTGGTTTGGCTCAGCACCAGTGAGGGACGGAAGACACACCTGTGCCACTCAAGGTCCTTCTGTGTAAGCAGCAGCACACTGGCTCCACGGGAGGATCTGCCAGGACTGCTGCTGCCCTTTTGAAGAGTGATCTTAAATAAAACAGTAAAACCGTTTACTGTTGTTGTGTCATGCCCTGAGTCGCTACGATGGGCTTCTGACCGGATAGGCTAAAAGTCAGATTTGGTTGGGAATTAAGTCCTAGTCGCTTTTCTTTCCTCTGTAGCTCCTTTAATAGTGTTATCGTGTTGTTATTGTTGTCTTCTGTTTTTGAGTTTTGGGCATTTGGATTTATTGCCTTCACAATGCTTTTGGTTATAATTAAGAAATTTGTTTTGGTTCTTCCTACTGCCCAGGCTCCTTTTCTTTTCATGCCAGTTTTGCTGTTTTTATATCTGAAAGAGAGGCAGGTGATTGTTTCCAATTTTCATCAAAGTACAAAACTCAGTATTGGATCGAAATCTCAGTGATTTGTCTTTCTGTGCACCAAAGTGATAAATTCTATCGATCTAACATGTGAAAGTTTCAGCCGGATTGTCATCATAGCTCAGCACATACAGCTCAAGAAACAAAGGAGAGTCAGTCCTCTTTGTTGCTTTGAAACAGCACAGATTTGCTTTTCACTTTAGCAAAAGATTCACATCCTGATGATATAACTTTGAGGGAATCTGAATATCATGTGCTTGCTGTTTTCCTGTCTTTATTATACATGCATGCACCGTGCACTCTGGTCTATACATACATGTGTGCGTGTGTGTGTTTCTGCGTTTGTGTGTATTCATGTGTTTGATCTTCGTTGTTAAACACAAAGAAGCCGACTACTGTAGCAGCCCACGGGACACAGCAGAAATAGACTGCATTCATACGCTTTGTAATACAACCCCCCCACCCCCAAAAAAAAAATCTACAAAAAAAAAAACAACAAAAAAACATACAAGCAAATCACACAGCACCATCACCACCACCTCTGCCTCCGCAACTCACCACACACTCCCACTTTCCTTTCTCTCTCTCTTTCTCTCTCTCATTATATCATGTGGGCTCAAATGAAAATAAAATGGTGAATAACAGCCACATTGGAAAAGCTGCAGAAAAGACAGGAAGACATTGTCTTCCTTGCTTGTTATGAAATGGATGGATATCTGGCTTGTGCGAGAACAAACAAAAGCCAGTACTGTCATTTGAAACAAAATAGGAGAAAGCCTGCTGAGATGTGTTTTCTCACTGTGCATGTACCCCTGACCAGAGCGAAAAAAAGAACAAAAGAACAAGACTAAGATGATCAACTCCCTTATCCACACATTACTGCAGATGACTCGATGGAGGTCACAAACCTGGACACACTCAATAAGCAGCTTTTTGCTGATATAAAACTCAAAGTTGCACACACAGCTCACAGGAGCCTGTAATGGTCTGTCCAGCGCTACCAGGAAAAAACTCACGGAGGTTTGCAGCCCTGGACATAAAGTGCTGCGAATGCATCCCCAGGGCCTCTTCCCCCCGAAACTGCTCACCTGGACACCCGCCCTGCAAAACGCTGGCAACGGCCCTGTCAGACAGGAGGGGAGAAAGAGAGAGAAGGGGAGAGAGAGAGAGAGAGCGAGAGAGAGAGAGAGGAGGACAAGGAGAGGGAGAAAGGGGGGATAGGTTCAGGCATGAGGAGATGTGCGTAACATATTCAATTTAATTATTCAGTTGGGCTGCACTGGCGCGTCTTTTCATGAAACTGTGTGCAGCAGCTCACTGGATAAACGACAGTCACTCACCAGTGAAAGTGTCTAAAATCATTTAGATAAACGCACAACCCCGCGCACTGCTACTGATTACAAAGGAGGGATAATGTGGAGTGGAAAAAGCAAACAGCTGCCTCTATCCACAACTGTTGATTAAAGAATCACACGCAGGTTGCCTGGAAACCAGAGCCAGCGTGTTAAATATGAAGGGTTTTATTCAAGTCGTAGTTTATTTCCAATGTCATATTCTTTGATGCTCAGATGGGTGATGGAGAGAGGGAACGCACGCTGCGCGCTCCATATCGATGCTCGCGCAGTTTACTACTGCAGGTCTCTTTGTAAACATGCACACAGACGGAGGAGGACGCACTCACCTGGACATGTTCTCTCTCTGGGGTCGGTGGGCTTTTTCCAGACCCAGTTTGGTGAAAATCCCTACAAGAGCCATGATGGCCACTACTCCACAAATTATATAAACAATTAAGTTCGTCTTGTCTTTGGTGGGGTCGTGGATCTTGTTCATTTTTTTGTAGGGAGTCTGTCCGGTCTTCATCCACACCGGGGCGTCGTAGTTTTTACAGGTGCTCTGGTCCAGGCGAGAGTGCCTGAAGGAGCAGCAGAAGCGGAAGCCACAGGTGCCGCAGCAGTACAGATAGTTCTCCGTTTTGCAGGTGAAGTCCGGGTCCCACTGGCCCATCACGTCGTAGTATCCCAGACATTTGTCCTCGGTGTGCGGGGTCTCCTCGGAGACGCTCTCCTCCTCCCTGGAGCCGTTGGAGGTGGCGATCATGACGAATCCCCCGTGAAGTCCTGGCTCCCCGTCAGCCTTGCAAACGAGAGCCATAAGTTTAAGCAACAAAAAGCCCAGGAGAAAGTATTTCCCTCTCATCTCGCTTTCTCCTCCGTTCAACTTCACACGGACACAAAAAGACTTGGAGAGTGGGGAAAAGGCGCATGCTCATGACCGACGGAAAAGTCCGGAAAAATGCGCCCGAATAGCGACGCACCGTCCTCCGCGCTGATGGACATCTTTACCAACTGATCATCATCCAAAAAAGAAAATATTTTTTCTTCTTTTTTTCTTTTTTTGTAAAAGGAACAAAAGTAAGAGATAAGAAATAAAGAAAAGGAAAATGGTCGCAGGATTTTTTTTTTAAATCTCCGTGAACTGAACTTGACTTAATCTGAGTAACTCCTCTGCTCTCTCATGCGCATCTATACGTCCGGCAAGAAGGTCTTTACAAGCTCGGATGTCGCGTTTTTCGGGAGTGCATCAGTTTGCATGTCCATCTGAGCGCTCTTACGCACAGGAGTAGGCAGAGACACAAACCACGGCGAGGATGAGAGCGCAATGAGCGGATAGAAGAGCTGGGGGCGGGAGAGCCTGGTGCGCAAGAGGAGAGGAGGAGGAAACGGCGGGGTGGGGGTGGCGAGGGGCTGAGGACAGAAAGAGAGAGGGGGATTATTGTGAAATATTATGATAAAAGCCCCGAAATACGCACATATCACCATTAGGTTCTTCGAGGGAATACGTGGGAGCTCACATTTTTGCCACTTTGCGCGTTCCCTTGTGCCAGTGTTGAAGAAATCCTGAGATCACAAGTAGCTTAATGTGTTATAATAGACTGTGGCTGGGAGAGATATTTGAACAGGGGGTGTTGGAAAGAATCCCTTTCAATAAAGGTGGACAAAAAAAGAGGAAAATCACACTTTTTCCCCCTGTTTTTTTGTCTTCATAACACATGTTCACCCAGTGGAAACAGAACTTCCAGAATAAAAACAAAACAGTTGTTTGTGTCTGCTGAATATATTTGCAAAATCCTTCATAAAATAATTAAATAATAGCTACGCATTTGAGGAGTTTAGAGCGTAAGTAAAATAGTATAAGCAAGCTCGACTAAGAAGTGTAAAGGCTGTGTCTTGTTAAACGTTTCTAATAAATTCTAATAACAATGGATGTCTTATATTGTTGCATCCCAAAAGTTACGTCATTTTTCAATGTCAATCACGAGCTGTGTAGTGTTGGTTGTGTTGAACTCGGCCGGCATGCTGACACAAGTCTCCAAACGTTGCAAATGTTGTATGAAAAATGCCGTCGGTGTTTTTCATCAATTTCCAACATCAATAAAATAAGACAAATAAATTCAAATCCCAACCACTTTTGTTTTTTGGGTTTACAACATCTCCAAATGACGCTGCTGTTGTTTTATCTGACTCTGACTGGGTCAAAAACAAAATAATTCTGTCTCACTTGTTTTATACACTTTTATTTCTGACTCTGCATTCTGCCTCCAAGTGGAGATCTCCAGTATTACACACTTTGCTTGTGTAGTACAAAGCAAAAATGTTCGCAATGCAGCTGGCTGTGTTCGCAAACGGATGTGAACGCAAAGTCAAACTGTAATCCCAGGCCTTAAAATCCATGTTTTTTTAGATTTCTGAGCAGAACCAGTCAGCTCTTTCCTCTCTTGAAATGGTTCAGGTACCCCTCCCATTCATAGCCATTTCCACTAATACAGAACATACCGAACCAATCACAACTGGCTGAAGGCTTTAGTTGATGACTCACACTAGAGCCTCCAAGTGACACTTTTCAAAACAACCAAGATGGCTGCAGAATGGCTAATAACACATTGCTGCGAAACTGACAACAGTCATCCATCCATCTTACTCCACTGCACTTCATTTTAGTTGTGCCAGCATGACACAGTTCTCTGATTGGTTGTCTATCCAATGGCATCCAGAAGCAGTTTCTTTGTACCCCTCCATGGAAATGAGAGTCTAATCCTAAGACAGACTGATTCTTTTTGTCAAAGAGGAAAGTACGATAGCTGACCAGAAGAGATTTTCTTCACTCTGAATTCAAAACTCTGCTACTTACCAAACATTCTACTTTTATTCTGATTCTATTAACTCTTTATATCTTGTTCATAACATGACATAATATGTTATACTTAAAAAGAAAACGGATTTTCCATCCAACCAGCTATCATTTTTACCATTTATTCACATGTCAGGGTCACATGACCTATGTATTAATTATGTTACCCACCAAATCAAGGAACCTCAGTTTATTCAATTTACATAGTCAAGTTAAGTTAACCGTAAAATTATAATATCAAATGGAGAAACCCCTTAATTCCCCTTTAGGAAAATACTTGGTGATAGTAGGAGGGAAAAACTCCCAGTGGATCCAGAGATGTTCCCCTCAAAACACAACTGGAAAAAGATAAAGCAATCTCCATAGTCTGGACCTGTGACAGCATAACTGAGGCACAGTAATATCAGCCAATCAAAATCTGGAGCTGGCTCCAGAGGAAAGGAGCTATAAAAGCTAAAGAATGTCTTACTGACACAAGATAAGCTTAACATGTTTATTCTATTCACAGAATTTCAGAATCACAAAACTTCAAGGAGCACATTGAAAATTTGTTTTCATTTGTGAAGATTCTTAAAGGCACTTTAGTTTGATCAGAACGACTTGAGCTAAACATCAATGCACACATGGCCACATCCTTATATAAAAAAGGAAAATAAGTAGAATATCATCTGTAAATCTTTTTGTTACGAAGGTTTCTAAATCGCACAGCAGCCTTGAAAGTGAGAAAATATCAAAAACCCCCCTCAGTTTATATTCACTGCTCTGAAGAGCACAGGAGGACAAAGACCTCTCTCTTCATGGTCCAGCCTCGGTCCAAGGTCTTTCTCCTGCTGTGAACAGGTAGACATGGATGGTGATAAAATTAAGATGATGTGAATATGCAAATGTTCCATATATTAAGGTATTCGTAGGGTCTGCATATGTTTAATGATGAGAGCAAAAACACCTGATTATAAATGGGCATTTTTAAAAAGAAATTAAACAATTTTAAGTCTGATTTTCAAATGAAATTTTAGCATAATTTGATTTATAAAAATTACCCATCTTCAAGGACTCGCTAGCTGCTTGCCTTATTGCACATAGGCTAAAGACCACTGGAGATATGAAGACCAATATAACCTCCAAACAGACTTATGAGATATGTGTCTCTTACGATACTTATGAACAAGATGGAAAACAGATGCATGAAGAGGTGTGGAATATTGTCATTTACAACATTTATTTACAGAAAATGACAAATGGTCAAAATAACGAAAGAAAAATCAGTGTTTCAGACCACAAATAATGCAAAGAATACAAGTGCAAGTGCATAATGTTTACACAACACAATACTAATATTTCAACTTAGGAAGAGTTCATTAATCAATATTTGGTGGAATTACCCCAATTTTCAATCACAACTTTCTTGGGTCTTGCCATGCCCTCCACCACTTTTTTGCATTGCTGTTGTGGTGACTTTATACCATCTAATTCGTACCTCATTAAGTAGAATGAAGTGTGCTTGTGTTGGGATTCATCAGACACTGGAATAGATGTCATGGTGATTTCAGAAAAATTTGCAGTTGTCTCTTAATTATTTCCAGAGCTGCATATATAATCACAAGAAACAGGATAAATTAACTAATGGCAAACCATAAGGAAGCTTTATATCAATCTGAAAAATATACACAGACATAAAAGAACTGTTAATAAAAATATTCATATGGAATTTTCATTATTATAATTTTTCAGACTAAACAAAGGGGAATGCATACTTATGGTCACAACTCAGAGGAGAGTAGTTCTCTTTGTCACAAGTCCAAGTCCTTGTCATGCATCTATCAAACAGTGTTGCCCTGGATTTTTTTTTTTTTTTTTTTTTGCACTTTCTGTAATCTTTTTGTTTCTGCATAGAATCTGTTGTGAAATCCCATTTCAGACCTCATCTGCAGCCTGTTGTCTGATCTCTTGAATCCAATGGAATGAAACTTCATGAAAACTTAGAAAGTCTCAAGTCATTATTTTCAATCTTACTTGAAAATATAAGCATAGAGACATGGCTAAATGTAAAAATATTTCTTTCACACCAGTATATTTGTTACATACTTTGATGGTATAACTGTTTATTGTAGTAGGCCTAGATACTCTCAGAAATATTTAGACCTAATTTTAAGATATATGTATTTCACCTACATAGAAAATTTCTATCCATTTAATTTACAAATATTTAACATGAAAGATAAGCTAAGATAAGTTCAGATAAGATGAGATAAGGTAAGCTTAGATAAGATGAGACAAGACAAGATAAGTTAATCTCACTAGTTACAGCAGCACAGAGAAAAAAAAGTAGTATTTAAATATGAAAGAAAATAGGCACAAAAATGGTCATAAAAACATACACAGTATATGCTTCTGTACAAAAATACAAGTATAGACATAGCTTAAAAAATTATTGCACAATGTTTTGAATGAGTAGTCTAAAGAATATATAAACCACAAAACAACAACAACAACAATAATAATAATAACAATGATGATGACGATGATGATAATAATAATAGACTTAATAAACTATGCTTACTTCATCTATAAACTTTATTTGAGTACATACACTGGTTCAAACAAATTAGATTTATTAATTATAAATACATAAATCTGTCATCATGTATTTGGAATGCGCTGGGTTTACTGGTATTTCTACATAAATCCCATCCTTATGTGTTCCATTTACATTTGACTGCCATTTATGCATCACATACTGTAAAGTTGAACCTTTTTATGTGGAATATATGTAATTCAAATGGAAATGTTATATGGAATTGAAATATGCCTACATAAATCTTAAAATTAGGCCTGAATAGTTCTGTGAGTTACTATAGTAACCGGGAAAAACCATTGAAACAGGCTGCGTAGTCGATCACCGATCACCCGATCGCCAATACTTGCCAGTCGTGGCTAGCCGCTGAACGAGTTGTAACTACACAACAAGTCCTCGCGGAGGTTAACTGGTTGTCAGGTGAACTGGCCCACAAGTCACTATTAATTACTCGGCTGGGGCTGCTCTTCATGCCATGGCTGACAGCAAGGATATCTTTCTCAAGGCAAAACATCGGACGTTCAGCGGGCTGACTGAAGGTATCCGAGCGTTAGCTCCAGAGGCTAACTACTTTACTAATGTCCTTTAACAGGACACTTACGCAACTTTAAAGGTTTGACAGAGCCAACTTCCTGTGTACATTTACAGATTTAGTGATATACGGGTCACCACTGAAAGGTGCTCTTAGTTATGAATGATCAATAGCTCGCCTTGATCTCTGTTGCAGCAAGTATCAGCTCTGACATGCATATGTACATAAATGCAACTTAATGTGATGATGATTAAGACAAAGTGTCAACACAAAAAGTAATTTTAGACTCACAATCTTCTGATACTTGAGATTAATTATCTAATTTGCTGGTTTATTAACTTAATTCAGTCACATTTTTGATCTGGACACAGACTGTATTCAAAACTCCATAATCACAGTGGCTTAATCAAGTTATATTAAGTTACATGTGCGTTTTGTTTTTTGATTTATCTAAGTAACCCAACTTAACCATTAAATAAATAAAGGTTCTCAGGGGTCTAAAACAGAAATAAAATGCAAATAAAATGTTTTGGTCAGTGATGTTTTCATCAGCTTCTTCCGTTTAGTTTATTAGCGCCCCCTGCTGGAAACCGCCTAGAATAGGAACTCAGATTAGGGGATTTGATCCAGGTTGATAAGATTTCTTTTAGTTGCACTATCTGTTACGTGAATAAGCTGATCTATTTGCTTTAATTTGCTATAATCACATGTAAGAACTTCCTCATATTTCATATCACAGGTTTCCTTAGAGTCACACATCTATCTCTAGAACTTTCCATGGCAGCATATGTTCAGAGAAACAAAGGCCTTGTGTGAAATCAAACCATTTGTGACACATTTTTTGAATATACACATATATATATGTGTGTGTGTGCGCACAATGTATTGCCAAAAGTATTCACTCACCTGCCTTGACTCTCATATGAGCTTAAATCACATCCCATTCTTAATCCATAGGGTTCAACATGACTTTCATCCACCCTTTGCAGCTCTAACTGGGAAGGCTGTCTGCAAGGTTTAGAAGTGTGTTTATGGGAATTTTTGACCATTCTTCCAGAGGCGTATTTGTGAGGTCACAGACTGGTGTTAGACGAGAAGCCTGGCTCTCAGTCTCCACTCTAATTCATCCCAAAGATGTTCTAGGTCAGGACTCTGTGCTGGCTTGTCAAGTTCATCCACACCAAACTCTGTCATCCATGTCTTTATGGACCATGTTTCATGCACTGGTGCACAGTCATGTTGTAAGAGGAAGGGGCCATCTCCAAACTGTTTCCCCAAAGTTGGGAGCATGTAATTGTCCAAAATCCATTCTCATGGCAAACGCCAAACCCAGACTCATCCATCCAGATGGAGAAGTGATTAGTCACTCCAGAGAATGCGTCTCCACTGCTCTAGAGTCCAATGGCAGTGTGCTTTACACCACTGCATCCAACAGTTTGCATTACACTTGGTGATATATGGCTTGGATGCAGCTGCTCGGCCATGGAAACCCATTCCATGAAGCTCTCTACGCACTGTTCTTGAGCTAATCTGAAGGCCACAGGAAGTTTTGAGGTCTGTAGTTATTGACTCTGCAGAAAGTTGGCAACATCTGCACACTCTGTGCCTCAGCATCCACTGACCATCAGTTTACCTGGCCTACCACTTTGTGGCTGCTTTGCTGTCGCTCCTAGTCGCTTCCACTTTGTTATAATACCACTAACAGTTGACTGTGGAATATTTAGGAGTGAGAAAATTTCACAAGTGGACTTGTTGCACAGATGGCATCCTGTCACAGTACCACGCTGGGATTCACGGAGCTCCTGAGAGCGACCCATTCTCACAAATGTTTGTAGAAACAGTCTGCATGCCTTGGCGCTTGACTTTATACACCTGTGACCACGGAAGTGATTGGAACAGCTGATTTTGATTATTTGGATGGGTAAGAGAATACTTGTCTACGCGTGTGTGTATAAACACACTCGGTGAACTTCCAGAAGTTAACAAAAAAAAAAATGGTAGGGTTACCCTAAACAGAAAAATAATGTACATTTCAGTATCATATAATAAATGCTCGTGATGACCCACCTTTGGTCTCCTGCATGGTAAGGTGTTCTCCTGGCAGGAGCCAAAGTGGGTCATCATTGAATGTTCTGGGATGTGGGAGTGGCTACAGTTATAAAGGCAAGCTTCTGTTGAAGCTCAGGACAGCCTCCTCTGTACAACATGGATCTCACAGGTTGTTGGTTTTCGTGCTGCCCTTCCATGCAGTTGGAGTGGTTTTTGTTATGGTAAATAGACTTTGATTGGGCATTTATTTCTCTATGGACTCTGTTCTTTGTTGCTAACCAGAGCCAAGTTGGTAACAATGCTTTTTTTTCAGGGAACAAAGCAGGTTACAAATGCCACACATTTATGCGAACTTCTGCAACAGGGTTGGGAAGAACTTTCTGAGTAATTGATTTATGTTGTAGAAAGAATCCCATGAGTTTGTTAAGCTGTTATAGCTACTAAAGGTGGCTGTTTTGAGTCAAAAGTTGGTTTATAAATGGATTCCATGATTGCTTTAACTATAGTTTGGGTTTTTTATGCTTTCATTTCAGAGTATGAGACATTAAACTGCATAATTTTCAACAAAAGTGCAAAAATTGGGGTGCTCTAAAACTTTTGACTGATAGCATGTGTACAGTATGTTTGAAAATTTGTTTACACGAGGCCTTTGTTTCACTGAGCATATTCCGTTGTGCAAAGTTCTTTAACGTTAGATGTGTGACTATAAGGAAACCCATGACATGAGGGATTTGATTAAACTGGGGGAGAACCGCAACTTAAAGCATATATATGTATTGTCAGGTAATGAATTCCACATCAAAACAATGTTAAAGTTATGAATTTGTTAAAAATTGCCTGCTATGCATTCAGTGTGTAGATGTAACAGAACACTGTTCACTGCAAAGGCAAAATGAGGCAAAAATTTCAAATTCTTCAACAGTTCAGAAATGTTCATCAGCAGTCCCCAGTGTGTGATCAGAAATGAAGATCAAGGCAAGGTTAGCTCGGACTGGAGGTTTTAAAGTAATTTGGTTGAAGATATGATCATAAAAGAATGTGTTTCCACTCATAATTTCATAAATGTCAATTACACAGAGTGGATCATTGTTAAGCTTTTTCTCCACTTGCTCCCAGGAGCAAGATGCTCTTTGTCTGCCATTCTTTTCCCATCTTTGCTCAAGTTTCTCTGGAGGACTGAATTATCATAAACTCATTTGGGAGAGTGATACATCGAGAGCATATTAAGCACAATGGATGCTCAACAGCTACAGTACTAACCCCCGCTGAGTGTGAGTGAGGGGATTTGTGCAGAATGCAGGCTCACCACGGCGACAGCGTGACTACAATGGTAGATCTCTGACTGTACATCTTCCACCAACTGAATGAGTGGTGCAGAAAGCTGTTGATTACACCTCTTAACGTCTTCCCATTTTCAGGCAACAAGACTCCCCTTTTTTGTATCCCACTTTTTCATCTGTTTTCAGTGTTATTCCATGTTTTTACCATCAGCCAAGCCAAGCATCTGCTTGTTGTCTGCCAAACAATTTTACAACAATGTAACAGGCTTTATAATGTTCTAATATCATACGTCACCTGATCCCTAAAAGGTTTTTGTGAATACTTAGATTCTATGTACCTTCTTCTATTGAAGCTTTCTGTGACTCACACACATATAAGTATATACATGAATATGTATGTAATAGTAGCACATTTGATCAAATGGTCATTTCTAAATGTCTAAGTCACAATGCAGCGATAAAGTTGCTACGTTGGTAACAAAGCACATATCAATAGAATTTTGGTGCTCTTAGATTTACGTCAGGGTTGCCAGATCTGACTGACAGTTTCCACCTTAAATACGACGTAAAACCCACCTAACTAAAAAAAAGAAAAAAAAACAAAACAGCCCAAAGTACAACTTCTCTAGAAACTCATGCTAAAACCATAAACCACTATTACATGCCTAATAATAAAGAGCATTTCATAATTAAGTGAAGCTTCACAACAGCACCATATAGCCAAAGAAAAAATATAACACAATCAGGCTCCAGACAAAGAGTGCAATCAAGCTGAGTAGATTCTCTATAATTTAAAAATAAAGGAAATAATATGAGGGCAGTAGTTTATTGAAATGTACATTTCTACTTTTCTCTGCCAACTATTTTAATAATTTACCCTCAATATTTTCTAAAAGCCATAAAAAAGTTGTAAAAAGCAGACAAATTCTTATCAATTCACTCAATGATATATTTCCAGCTCAATGTGTTCAAACGAAGCCCAACTGGCAATCTGGCAACTGGATGACATATAAAGTGTTGAGTCATTCAGCAGCCAATGATCTACTAGATCTCAGCTATGTCCCGCCTCCTCTGTTGATGATTGGCGTGGCTCTGATTTGACACTCAGTTCAGAGTTGCAAAAGCAATTTAAAAAAAAAAGGTGCAACTGAGAAAGATAGTTTCAATACGGAGATGGTTTTAGAAATGATAGTGAGAAAAGAAACGTGTAACCGAGAAAGCTAATTGAACTCTTGGTTGCAGATTTTGTTGTCTTGGTTACAGATTGTGGGTTTTGATCCTCTGATTTTGGGTTTTGATTTGCATTACACTCGGCTCTGAACTGACACCACAGGTCAACAGATGTTTTTTCTTTTAGCGGCACTTAAAGATCACAACAGAGAAACTGTCATGATTTTGATGTCTTCCACTTGTTTTTTTTTTTTTCTTTTCTGTTTTATTATGTTCTCCTGTTTGCTTCAGTTTTAGTCTTGTTTATTTGTTCTCCTACAATTAGCTGAAAGAAGAAAAAGTCTTTCCTCTCATAACATGTTGACTTTGTGAAAGTTAATGCTCATTTGTTCTTCCAGATGCCGAGCGTGAGTGGACTGGACCCTTCTGCTTCATCCAAGCTGCAGACCCCCAACTGGGGCTGATGAAGGCCTGGAAGGATGGTGACTGTGATGGTGGGGGGGACGAATGGGCAGAGGAAGTGGAGCTCACGAAACAGGCCGTGGAGGCCGTTAACCAGCTCAGACCTCGGCCAAGATTCATGGTGCTTTGTGGTGATCTGGTCCACGCAATGCCAGGTAGGACAAAGGCTAGAAAAGAAATTCCCAGTTCAATTCCCTGCCACACATAGTTCAGAACTATAGAGGTTTGGTTGATTGGTGGTTTTAAATTGGCTTTAAGAGTGAGTGTGAGCCTGCGTGGTCGTCTCTTTTGGGATTGGCAGCCTGTTGGGGCATAGATGGATTATGGATTGGGGACAAGGCACATAGTCTTGAGTCTTTTTGTAAGAGAAGGCTGTCATTTGAGAAACTTGAGTAGAAATGATTATTTTCAGATAGAGATTTGAGGTGGCCTGCAAAATCCATGCATTTAAGCATTTCTGCCGACTGTAAATGTTATTTGACTGGAAATTTTTGTTTTGAAGCTCATTAAGCAATTATTGGTGTTCAAAGAATAGCATTGTCTTCTCCCACACCAACTCACATGTTTGAGACAGACCCATAAAGGCGTCAGCAGGGTTTATATCAGGTGAAGATGGGGACAAGTCATTATTTTGTCATCCACAAGGTGATTGCTGGCTCGTCAGAAAGGGGAGTCTTGGATGAAATGGCATGTCGCGTCGTGTCTCATAAATATCATGACCTTTTTCAAATGCATTGGACTTCAAGAAAATGTTTTCCACAGGCTGGATGGTGGTTTGATATGATCAGTTAACGGCATTAGACTATAATTTTATAATGCAAAGTCTTCATTATCTTCTGTCATTGCATCAGTGGTGAATCTATTATATTCCACATCAGAATTCTTCTCAGAAAAAAAGATATTTCTTGACTTCCATGTCTTTAAGTAGATCAAAAGACTCTGTCGTGTTATTTATTAGTTTTCCTTTCATTTCGAAGAATATTTTCTTACCTTTAGGTAGTGTCATCTAGGTTTTACTGTCAGCAAAAACTGCTTTAACAGGGAAGCAGGGTTATTGCTTATATTGTATAAAAGATAAGTTGTGTCAATTATCAACCAATTATCAGCAGACTGCTGTTCAAAAAAAAAAAAGATGCATGTCTGTGCAAAGACCAGAGATTTGTTAATAGTTCACCCTGAGAACAAGCCAGTAGAACTTTCTGGATTCTGACGGCATGCAGGGACAGCACAAACCAGTGGATCGATGAAACATCAGTAATGCGTGTCAGTCTCTTGCGGTAAACTAGAGAGCTGACTTTCTGTTTACTGGGTGATTTATGTTCCTACCCTCACCTGTGCTTTCAAACTGTGGGAAGTGACTGGAAGAACGAGAACACGGATACAAGCGACTGAAGCGCGTTCCCTCTGCAGGCTGGCTGGACTCTTCCTCAGAGATAGGTGAAGAACTTCTGTCATTTGGGAGGGATTTGGAGTCGAGTCGCTTCTCCTCCACATAGAGAGCTGCCAGCTGACCTCCTGAACGGCTCCCTGGGGAGGTATTTTAGACATGTAAAACACAAATGATGCCCTGACATAGACTCCAGACACGATGAAGAGATTATATCTCTCGGCTGGCCTGGGAATGCATCAGTATGCCAAGTGAAGGTTAATAGGGGTATTAAATGTTGTGTATCACCATTCAGTCTCATCATGAAAATACCTAGAATACATAACAACTTTCATTGATTCTAATTTCATCTTCAAATGAACACTGGGTAGTTCAGTGGTTTGAGCAGGCGGCCCACGAGTCGTCCTGCAGCGGTCACGGGTCCGACTCTCCTGTGACACTTTGCTGCTTGTCTTCCCCTCTGTCTTAGATGAAACATGAGAATATTCACATGGCTGATAATGCTGCATGTGAATGTGGGCGAACGCACACAACACAGCACGTTTAACATTTTGAAACCCACACCTCTTATCAGCACCTACAGGTTTTTAGATTTGTTAGCAAAAGCAGCGTGAGCTTTCCCACATTCATATGTATTCAAATTGAATGTGTCCGGTACACAGTGATGAATGCCTTCTCTGCTGCTCAATGAGACAGTCCTAATCTAATTAATGCACCCTGTGAAAAACAGAAGCCTTGGGATGGTGCAGTCGTGGAATATCTCTCACTGCGGTCGGTTTGAACATTTGCCTCTGGCATTCCATTAGCCTTTTTCCCAGCCAGAGTCAGCAAGCAGCATTTTCCCATATGACTTCAGCTGATATTTATCTATGAAAAGCAAAGGGCCTTTGGCTATTCTCAGACTGATGCTGATTTTAGTTATTGATCAGGCTTGACAGCCTTTGATTTCTGTCCAATTCTGAGAATTTTGATTTGTTTTTGGTGGTCTAATAGTTAGCAAAAAAAAAGAGGACGGATAGTTGTCAGGCCTGTTTGTGAAGTCAGCCCCATGTGACAACGCGTAGAGTTTATCTGTCGAAAGAATCTGGTTATGTTTGAGCAATCTGTAGGAAAGTAAGTCAGGTAAGCTGCTGGTTGCTGAAATGAAAATGAGGTGTCTTGATTTCTGAAATTGAATTAGGAAATATGGTTTATCTGAATCAACCTCATTCTGGAAGTTGGTAGGATTAGGTGCCTTGGAAGCCAGTATCACCTGATTTACACCAAATGTTTTCAAAATTAAGTCAGACAAATAGAGATTCATGATACAGCTGAGTTTTAGAGTAGTTGTTACCTCCAGACATTTCTTGTTGCTATAATGAAATGATAGTCCTCATGTTTGAATAATATGTTCAGATGGTGCTCTTTTCTGTTGTTTTGCTTCTCTGCTTCATTAGTGTCATAGACATGATGATTAATACCACATAATGTGCAGAAAACAAGCCGTTCACGAATAAAATACATCAGAGCTAATACTCTTTGGACCGTGCACTTTGGCAGGTATTCATGACATGCAGATGATTTTATAAAAGCATCTCCAATGAACTAAAATGAATGACTGTTGCACAGTCTGTGTATTTCTCCATGATTTTTATTTTTTTGAACATAGATGGAATGGGTTTTCAGTACTTGCTGCAGCATTAATGTTCAACAAAAAGAGCCTCAAGCCGCCACCAATGCAAACTACCTCTGCATGACAATTAGGGGCTAGCATGTGGTGCCTGCCTGGCTAACTGGCCTGGAGGAATGGACGCTGAAAGAGAAGTGCAGTCACCAGGCAAACCTGCCTTATGTCTTCCCTCTCAGTACTCTGCTCACATGTTTGAATGGTGAGTGATCAAAGTTTCTGTGGCCTTGATCCTGCAGACTAAATGATAAATTAATCATACATCAATTAGAATATTTCATTATATGTGGTGTGGTATCTAATGCAGGTACTGTCCTTGGCTCCTTGTTTTAATTTTCGACTCAAGGCCAATTATTCATATTCCACGCAGCTTTAGCTTGGCTTAGTCACCATTTCCTTCTCTCTTTTTTCTTTTTGTTTTTGGGTCATAATGGCCAACAATTGTAGCTGCACTGCAACAGTCATGAACACTCCTAAGCTGTCGCTCCCTATCGTAAGAGTCTCACTGCAGGCATCTAAGCATCCGTATCATCTTTATTACTGCACCACGATGTGTCTGCCATCCATTTTCCACCACCCTCCGCCTCCCACTGATCAGTCACCTTTAGACTTTAAAGCAAGATGTATTTCACTTGCAGTGGGACAGTAGATTTTGTAAAAATGGAGTTGAAACCCAAAAGCCTCTAGGACCTTTAAATAGTGCGGTGTCATCCCTTGTTACCGTCAGCCCCAGTGGAGCAGGTTGTGTGTGCCATCGTAATTACCCGCCACGTCCATCACTGGCCTGCTAACTGGACGACGGCATCGATGGGGAGGAGGGGAGAGATATTATAGCCAAAGCTGCTCCCTCTGTTTCTCGGATGACATTTCCCCTTAAACTGTTTACTTACAATACAGAATGAATGGGTGGCGGCCAGGGGAAGCTGGCTGTCAACTGGTATTGTCAACACTGCTGCCTGTTGGCGACAGGAAATTGGCAACTGTATTTCTGTTCCTACAGATTTCACTCTCTACCTCTCTTCTTCATCGCTCTCACGTCCTGTTTTCATACCTGTCTCTTTTCTCTATTGTCTGTCTGTTCTCTTTAGTAAACATCTACAGTCACAAGCCTCATACTTTATTTTGACAGCTTTCATTTGCAAGTCTGCCAGCATATATAAACATACTAATTTCTGCCTGTCTCTGAATGATCTCTTTGAAGCATCCATAAAACTCATATGGAGGCATCAAAGGTGCTGCTTGTTCTTGTTATTGTGGGTCATCTTGTTGGGGCTTTGAGCTCTTTAAGATGATTTAAAGGACGGCAAACTGAATGCTAACTACTAGCGTCTTCATTCAGTCAATTCTTAATTATTTGCCGCTTACATGCTGCTGTTGTTTATGGAATGCTTCCACCTTTTCTTCATTTCAGTCAGTGCACGTGATAACTGCTTTTCAGAAGGTGAAAATTTTGATCACAACATTTGTTCCCACCTCTGGAGTTCACAAAAAGGGGAGGGGGGGTGCAGGTGGGATAACACCCTATTATGGAAGTGATTGCAATGTTGAAGAATTTCTATCTTCCATCTTTATGTTAAACTGCAGAATGCCAGTATGCTTGCACCCACATATAGACACAAACTGGATTGAAACCCTGATGGACCCAAAGTCATTCATTTGTATCACATAACCATATTCCACAAGGAACAATCCCAACCTCCACAGCTAAACAAATCTGAGGTCAAAAAGAGGAAAGAATATGAAATTGGTGAAGAAATTGTCATCCAGCCTTTGCTCGACCACCACCATGCCGATACTTCACTGATAAAATGTTCTTCGATCCCAATTCCCTGGTTCCTCTTCAATCCAAGCAAACCCCCAAGAGGCGCTTTTCTCATCTCAAGGATTTCCTTCAATCTCGCCTCTCTCTCTCCTCATCTATGCCCCTCTCACCCGCATTCGCTTTCTTGTGTCTTTCTCACTTACTTTCAAAGCTGACAAATGAAGAGGATAAAGAGCAGAGGGGGGGGTGACTGCTGTGGGATGAGATGAGGGGGTAAAAGAGCGAGATGGAGAGCTGATTAGATTAGAGAAAGATGCTGGACTTGACACTCTTCTAATGAGCACTACAAAGGATTTGAGTTGTGTCCCTGGGGGTTCGTCAGGAATGTTATGCATTATACACCAAGGAGACGTATTTAAGTACACATGCATGTGAGTAAAACTCACTAAGGTGAAGCTCAGGTTACCTTGGGACTTTACCGTCCCCTTCATGTAACTGTTGGAGCTTGTTTAATCACCAGGAAAGGAAAAACGATGTTTGAGGGACACTAGGAACCTTCTTACTTTTAGTGTGAAAACCATAAATGGCTGCAGATTTGAAGGTGACTATGTTTACGCCATAAATACAATTATTAAATGCAACATGCAGTGAAATGAATCCTGATTCATTTTTTTTTCTTATTGACTGTGAGTTTTAGAAGAATTCAAATTTGTTTTTTTGTTTTTTTAAGTTTAAAGAAACAAGTTAAACATAAGTTTAAAAAATTGCCAAACTTTACAAGTGAAATTTACATTGTGTAGTTGAAGGGGAAGTAGCCAGTCTTTTACTGAGTAATAGTACCAATACAAATAATAGTAGTAGTAGTAATATGATAGTAGAAATAGAAATAATAATGGTAGTAAAAATAATACCATATAATTATTCTCATAACTAACCAAGAACTATAAGGATTACTTTAAAAATATAGAGGTAGATCTTTCTAATTTGTTTCAATAGTGTTGTACGTGGCCCACCCTGCCTGAAAACTCTTCCACCATGCCAAAAAAATAAAAAGTAAAAAAAAAAAGATATAGTTTGAGACTGTGACCACAGGGCCCTCTGCATCCTTCACCTCCCTGAACGTTATTGTTCAGCTGCATGGACACTCATCATTCTGTTTCAGGTCTGGGCCAGCACACTTCAGTACCTGAAATACGGCAGAGCACACAGTCACTGGGCTGCAGAAGTTATTTATATGTCCTTCATGGAGCCGGCAGAGAACAGCCTTTAAAACGGATCGTTTCTCCCGAAAACCTGGATTTGAGATGCAAGACAGTTGAAAAGCTAAGAGTTTCTGGCCAAACTCCAAATCAGACGAGAGGACCTTCATAAGACACCTAATTACTAATACTAATGGTGTGGGTAATTTTTTGATTTTTGGACAAATGATTTATTTATTAATTTTTTTCCCTTCTCTGCAGCCGAAGGATCTCTGTCAGCAATGAATTTGCTGCAAGTCTTGTTAAATCATGTTGAGTGATTCATTTTAACTCCCCCAGATTTTACAAACTCTTTCATGTCCACATTAAATGTCTAAACGGACCACTGGATAGTTTATAACTTTCTACCTGCCCAGCTCTAACTTACAAAATGTAAATGTTTGGCACAAATCGATTCACTCAGATCAAGGATATCAATAACATAATAAATTATCTCAGCTATATTTGGATCCAGCTTCTTAGTTATAACATCTGCTATTTCACTTCTGTAATATAGATTCTTAATTTTCACAGACTATATACTAGTAACACGTGTTACCCTCTCACATCTGAAGATTATAAAACCATAGATTTAAGTCTTTAAAATCAAATAAGCTCTAAAATCACCGTAGGTCCATTGTTGGGTATTAAAGGGACTAAAACAATGTGAATCAGAGCTCTGAGTGAGAATTAAATATCTTTGCAGTTAAATGGCTCTTGCTATTATCATTAAGATTCAAAAATGTCATTACACTTATCGTGTGTACTGACAAACAGAGGTCATTTGTAATTTTGTATGTGTACAAAAAGTGCATAAAAAGGACTGTTTGTACAGGACACATTTGGCATTTGGTGTCTACCATCTTTTTGTTAGTCTGTACAATTTAGCCATCGATGTCCCGCAAACTACTGTCAATAGATGCCAAAGGAGAAGGGTTTGGCTTCTGCCTCCATGGAACTACATCAGTGCTCAGATATTTGTGTCAAAATAGGCAAGTGTTACAAGCAGAAAACACAATTATAAGAGTGCAGAATACATACAGAGGAGGACAGATTTATTACCATCCATAACAAAAAAGAACCAACATCAAGGTCTCCATGCAAGATGCAGCAAAGCAGTCCCAAAACATAACTATGCCCCCTCTGTGTTTCACTGCAGGCATATAATGAACTTTTCTTTGGAAGTTTCATTTTTCGACATTTGGATTTTAAGCTGATGCACGTTGTCAAGTTCCAAATTAGTTTAAGCGGTAAAAGTATTCAAGTATATTAGAGAACACTGCTTTTAATTTCATCCCTGTAATCACAAAATGACCGAAGCAGCTTCGCGTGAGCCGCAGGGGTACCAAGAAAACTTTCCACATTTGTACAGGACAGCAAGAGACACTGAGGAGTCTATTCAGTCTTTACAGCCAGTCTTTAAATGGTATTGATAGAGTGCTTACACTGTTAGACAAACTAAACTAGAACCTGCCAACGTTTTATACTGCTGTTTCAATCTCATTAAATGAGTGAGATCTCTCTGTCAGGAGGCCAGACAGAGTGAGAGCAGAGAACAGCAGTGTTTTTATTTACATATATCCTCCGTTGTTCATCTGCACTTCTTTTCCAAAGGAAAGAAGCAGAGAAATAGATTGATAAATTACTATTTGTGTTTCATATTTACATGTCACAAACCCCTTATGAGAAACATAACAAGAAAGTCGTGTACATCGCCCGGATTGGCGTTACCGGGGCCCCACCCTGGAGCCAGGCCTGGGTTGGGGCTCGCAGACGAGCGCCTGGTGGCCGGGTCTTTGCCCACGGGACAGAATTTCTAGGCGCAGCCAGGGGCCGGAGGGGGTCTGGTTCGGGACAACTGGATTTCATCTCTGCTTTTCGCAGATGATGTGTTCTTGTTGGCTCCTTCGAGCCAGGACCTTCAACGTGTGCAGGGGCAGTTTGCAGCCGAGTGTGAAGCAGCTGGGATGAGAATCAGCACCTCTAAGTCCAAGGCCATGGTTCTCGACCGGAAAAAGGTGGTTTGTCCCCTCTAGATCGGTGGAGAGTTCCTTCTTCAGGTAGAGGAGTTTAAGTATCTCAGGGTCTTGTTCATGAGTGAGGGAAGGATGGAGCGTGAGATTGACAGGCAGATCGGTGCAGCGGCCGAAGTAATGTGGTCGTTGTATCGGTCTGTCGTGGTGAAGAAGGAGCTGAGCCAAAAGGCAAAGCTCTCGATTTACCGGTCAATCTACGTTCCTACCCTCAGCTATGGTCATGAACTTTGGGTCATGACCGAAAGAACACGATCCCGGATACAAGCGGCTGAGATGAGCTTCCTCCGCA
>JBAMYA010000011.1:1005583-1045806 GCA_037176975.1 Arrhamphus sclerolepis
GGGATAGGCTCCAGCAGACCCCCGTGACCCTGAACAGGAAATAGCGGGTATAGAAAATGGATGGATGGATGGATGATATATAAATTAATTTCACATTACTCAAATTATTTGATTTTTTTTCTCAATTTGCTTTCTATCTTTTTTTTTAAAAGGGCTAGTTCAGATTTTAAGTGAGGTTCTGTAAAGTGGTTCCCAGTATTTATTCAAAGGTTAACTTTCTATAATAGAATCACAGGACCTAACAACTAAAAATTTGATTTTACACTGTAAAAAGGGAAATGTTGTACAAAGAAAGTGTAAGCTTGAACAACAATGGAAGAAATACCAGACAGGTCTCTTTTTAATGTTTATTAAATCATCACTAAATGGAATAAATGGTAGAAATTAACCATTTGGAATTAAACATCCTCATATACCAAATTCATCAACAAGACATTTAAGATCAATCTAAATAAGTCAAACAGATTTTTTATTTTACAACAGCTAGGCAAAACTTAACTGTTAAAACATTACATGTCGGCCCAGAAGTGGCTCAAAACAACACCAAAAACACCTTTGAGTCCAAACAGTTTAGAGATGAGCCATGTCAGCCCTCGAGTGCCGATGTCCTGCAACTGTTGGATGTATCCCTGATTCAGCACCTGCATAAATGAATGGTGGATGTCAGGTCGTTGCTGAACTTGCTGACATGCCAACAGAGTAATTTTGTGGGTTTTTCTTTTCTTTTAGGTGTGTTGGGGCCGGGATGCACCCAAAAGTTGGACAGTGGCTCTCTAGGACAGACGTTGCCTGTCCCTGGTTTCAGCTCGGTTTTAAAGAGGATTTTAAAGGAACGTCTCAGTATTTTAGGCTGCATCTCTATCAACACAAACGGCTTGAAATTAAGCTAAAAACTTGCTGGATACGAGGGATCTTACCTGAAAGCGGCTATTTGGCATCACACACCACATCAAAACAGCTCTGGTTAAAAGCGAGCACAAGAATTATGTAAACTGCTCAAGTTACAAGTCTATTTTTGAGAGTCATGAACTTGTGACTTGGTTTTGGACTCAAAGTGTCAAGTCCCACAAAAAGTCTTTGAAACACCTCAAATGTTTTGCTGAGTTAGATTAAGGGCATATGTCGCCAAGGAGTAGACTGCATGCTTTGGTCAGACCACCAAGACCAGTGAGCACAGGAACCCTTCAATAACGACGCCCACAACATCCGGGTCAGAGGAAATCTAGATCCTAAGACTGCGGCTCTGCAGGTCATCATGCACATGGGTCTCTGTCTCCCTTTGGGAAATACAAACACTGAATTAGAAAAAGTCCTTAATAAACTAACTTTGATTCAAGGTTCACAGCTTGTAAGACATTCATTCATATTTCATACTTTCTATAAACTATGTTTCACATTTGTAATTTGGCCATACAATTAGAAGTAAAATAGTTTTGAGATGCAACTACAGGTCATACAAGTCTAAAGAGTGACAATATTGTAAATGATTAATAAAGGTTTTTCTGTGGTTTATCTAAGCTAGGGGTCTCCAGCTCATGTTCTGTTCTATTGTCCTGCAGCTTTTAAATGAAGTCCTACTAAAACACACCTAAATGAAATGAAGCGCTCGTTACAGTCCTCTGCCTCCTTAATGTCCTCATATCCTGAAGAGGTAATTCAGTCGTTTGATTAAGCTGCGTTGGAGTAGGAATTTATCTAAAAGTCTTTCTGAGGACTGGAGCTGGAGAACCCTGAGCTGCACAAAACACACAAAACATTGTTCTGCTAAATATGTCAGTTACCTGGCAGCTAAACTGCAGACTTTGCTCTCACCAAGCTGTTTAAAGATTATACAGAGGACAAATACGATTCCACGTTTAAAAATGACTCACATAGTAATCTGAGATGAGCTGGAACTTCACTTCCTCTCATATACTCAATGAGACATCTAAGAGTTACGTCCCCCTTCTTCAGAGACACTTGGATCCTAGATTTGAAAAGAATAATTAAAATGTCACCGCTGAACGAATGCTCCTGCGTTCAGTTAATCACTGAAGGTCCTGGTTAGTCTGTTTGTCTTTACCAAAAGTGTGATCAGATTAAAGACAGAAATGTGGCCATGGACGGGTATATTTCCACCAAAACTCAGAAATTTCTAGATTTCTAATAAATTCCTTATAAATTTACCAGTTCTCCATATTGAAGTAGCTTGAGATGACATTTGTTGTGTACTGGCACTATATAAATAAACTTAACTGGACTGAAAATAACCCTCCAGAACAGCTCCAGAAGCCTGGCCGTGTGTTAGTCGAGCTGAGACATAAATGTTGTCTCCAGTGGGACACCAGTGCACCTTCCAAATTCTTCATTTATCTGAAGGACATCTAAGGGACAGAAAACATAAGCCACATTTCAATTTTCTGCAATCTAAACAATTTTCAACTGTTAAAGTTTCAAATATCGGCATTTTAGTACATGTATGTCTAGAAAATATGTAAATTCAGGGGAACAAATATGTTACCTGGTATGGTTCAAAAACAGCCATCTGTCCCTAAAGACAGCAACCGCAGGAGACTGGATCACGACCTCCTTCCTTCTCCAACTGAATGTCCTGCCATCAGGTCATCTCAGGTCCTGGAACAGTCTCCTCTGGGAGGCTGCTAGTAGGTCAAGTCTCAGATGTTCAAGAGTGGCATCTGTTCCACCAGGCGAATGTCAGGGAAAGTAATTTATTTCAGCTTTCTTTGGCTTCTTGCTGTTTTTATCCGTCAACATGCCTGTGCTTCAGTGAGTTTGTCAGGACCTCTGTGCTTCCAAGTGCTTTACGTTTTGTCCGGTAGTTTGTATTTCAGGCTTTGTTGCCAACCATAAATCCATTTGAAGATCCGGGTTCCCGAAGACAAGGCTGCTTCTCCACTGTGACTGTGCAACAGCACACCTTTGGGCATTATTTGGGAGAGCTGCGTAGGAAAACGTGGCTTCTGCAAGGCGCTCCAGAGTGTCTGATTTCACGCTCGAGGATGCTCCTGGTTTGCCTTCTCTCAGGTAAATGTCACTGCCTTGTCTCAAAGCCAGCTCTGCGTTGTGAGAAAACGTTGGAATGGGAAACACAGCAGGCCATGGGTTCTTCCTCACAGATGGTAGAGGTGCCACAGTATGTTGCAGGTCCACATAAAGCATCTCAGTTTCTTCAGATTCCACATAAGAGGTATCGGGGGAACTTTCCTGAGGAACAACTGTGATCATTAAGTTCAGAGGGGGAGACACTACTTTGAGTACTTTGTCCTTTAACTCTCTTGTTGAGGTCAGGGTAAAGAACTCATCAAAATCCTCATCTTTGTGCTGCAGAATAATCTCAGTGGTCCTGGAAAACTGCTCCTTCATAGCTGCAACTAACTGATCCACATTTCATATACTATTTTGATCCCAGAGCGGTGGGCTGCCGTGGTGAGGCACCCGGGGACCAGGTGGGGGTTTCAGGTGCCTTGCTCAAGGGCGCCTCATCCATGGATGTGGACGTGGGGAAGCACTTGTTCAGGCGCTCCCCCCACCCACATCATTGGTACCAGCAGGGATTGAGCCAGTGGCCCTCTGGTTGCCAGCCCAGGTTTTTCACAATAAAGTGAACTCGTTTTTCCAATATTGCAATTTGAACAATTTCAGCAAAATCTGTAAGTCCAGCAGTGGAACCACGAGCCACGATCATTCCTGTTGAATATCCTGTTCCAGGGTAAGTGACTGTGTCAGCCAGCTGAACTTGAGAATGTCAGGATATAGATCCTAACTGATCTCTGAATATCAAGATGGAGAACATCCAACGGCTCGGCTTTCACTCGTACGACACAAAGAGAAGCCAGAACTGTTGTAGAATGCAGGTGGAGGCTCATCATAAGCTGGTGCTTGGTTGCCAAAGACAGGAGTATGTTTTTAAAATTCCCAGTGTCTTACAGTTCGTTTAAACTGTCTATGCTTTGCTTCAAATCTCATTGTCCAGAAACCAATTAATGGTCCAAACACTTTTATCAATGCAGGGTAGCGTTCCAAAAAGTGGTGCTTGGAACTAATGCGTCATTGGGAAACACTTCCTGAAATCTGTGTCTGTGTTCAGAGATTTTTGAGTCAAGATATTCAATGCTTTCTTCATCATGAACAGGAGCAACAAGAAGCTCAATGATGTCCTTTAAAGTCATTAGCAGAAGCCCTGCTGGGTCTTGTACAGGTTTTCTTTCTCCAACAGTCGTATGAGAGTCCAGTTTTCACGTGCACGGCCTCCAACTTCATGTGGTAAAGACAAGGTTGCAGGAACTGGTTGAGGACAGTTGGTTTGGTCTGTCCACTTCTATGGAAACTAAAAGATTGGACAGTTCTGCTCAACAAATGAGAAATATGCATTCTGAGTAAACACACTGAATCAAAGTCCTAGTTCCAACGGTACGATGCCTTCAAAAATGTTAAGTCAGGTGGTGGAAGTACCTGAGAGTTTCAGTGAGAGGGCAAGTCTCCTTTACGCCACAACAGTGTGTTTCCTTAACAGTCAATACAGGAGCGGCTTTCATCTCTTTGGTACGAACAGGAAATGCTCCTGAATTCACTCCTTTACTTTGAAACTCTGATCGTCGTCACAGACAAAATCTGCAAATGAATGTTCCAGAAGTTTTCCACAAGTCCACAAATCGAATGTGCACCAAGATTGTCTGCTACTACACAAAACACACTTCCGTTCACTTTCTGTCCAACAGACGAGATGTGAACACCATCATCGTCCAGGAGGGAAATGTCTTTCAGCACAGGGCCAAGTACAGCATCATAACCAAACTGTTCGATATCAACTGATTTGCATAAAAGAGCCAAGGATACAGAGCTTAAAGTGGACCATTTTGAGTGATGAATGTTGCCAAAAACCCAGTATACAGCTGTAATTTTATGCTTTTTTCTTGATGTTCCTAAAGGATTACAAATTTCAAGCTCATCAATGTACAGCACAAGTGCTTTCCTTATAATATAATAATAAAAATATTCTCTTTATAGATAGAACCATCATGGTAGGATCTGTACTCGGTAGGTGAAGAGAACAGGTGTCTTCATTTAGGACATTTTCTCTAATGTTCTCTTTGGCTAAAGCCTGAATCAAAGACAGAAGAACTGGGACATACTGAAAACTTGTCTTCTGATTTGGCTCAAGGATGTATTCAACAGGCTCCACAGCTTCAAATTCTTCTTTATAATATTGCCTTTTCCTAAATGGGCCAGCAGACCTAAGTGCTGTGCTTAGTGGATTTAAATGGAACAGGTTCTCTACACTGTAAAACCCAATAAGTTAATTGAACTCAAAACTTTCAATGAAACTGATTACATCAAATATTCTAAGTAACTATGACTTAAAAATAAAAGTTAAATAAACACACAATATGTAGTAGTTCTGGATAAGTATTTTTAAGTAAACATTTTTGATTTGGTGTTCTCTACTCATTATTTTGAGTTTCAAGTACAAATGTTAATCAAGCATAAAATACTTAAATTTTCTAACTACTTTTAGGAAATAATATGTAGTTTTCCAATGTTAACCAGTTTAAGTTTATGTGATTCAGTTTTTAAAAATCAAATCTACTGTGTTTTAAATTGGATTTAAGAAGAAAAATGTGCTTAAAAAAATCAATTACACATGTAAAAAACAAGACAAAAATAAATTTAATTTACAAATTTATTGAGCAACTTTAGAAGACAGCTTGTCTAACAAGAAAAATGTCCCAACATTTACGTTTTCAAATAACGAAAAGCACTTAAAGTGCAATGGGATAAAGGGCTGAAATCCTTTTACAATTGACAAATCTTGATGGGCAACAATATAAATGACAAAGTAAATTCCCTTCCATTTATTTTCATAAAAGTAAAAAAAACTAAAAAAAACTGGCAATCCCAAAGAAATCCAACAAATGTAATTAGAAAGAAAATCAGAAAACATGCACTTTAAGCACAAACTTGCAATATTAGCAATAAAGAATTACACCATTTTAACATTATTCAGAGTGAATAAAAAAAAAATTTTCATTTAAAAAAAAAAAAACATGTTAGATCAAATCCTGCAACATCAGATGGGAAACAGTGAAGCTAATACACTGAAATATTATTGGGAACCTTTTTAAAATGCTAATCCAGTGAGTCTACAAAAACAGCATAGGATTACTTTTAAAACAATATGTAGAGCACAACCATGCTGTCAACAACACAGCAATAAAACTTGCATAGAAAAATACTTATTTAGAAACTTTAGAAATACATAAAACAGTTTTATGAAACTTCAGTGCCTTATGTCAGTTAGGTAATGAAATGCAACGTAGAGTTTGCAACATTTTCTCTATTTATCCAGACTGAAGTATTTGCTGCTGGCACTTTAGGGCTGTGTAGGAACCGTGGACGTTATTCTGCTGCCAACAGGTCATTTTTAAGACTCAGCACTTTGGGCTTCAACTTCCCATCCTCCAGACCCATTAAGACTTTTTGAATAAAGTCAAATGTGTTGGCCAAACATTTTGGGTAGTTTAGATGCAGGGCGTAAGTCAGTGCAAATAATACTACAAATGCATCAGCCAGGGTGGGGAAATCAATGATTACGTTACCCTCAATCAAAACTGCGATCTTCTCGGGGCAGAAGAATGTTGCGTCGGTGGAATTGACTCTGATTAAGAGGAGTCCAAGTGGCACTTCCCTAATATCTGGTTCACCGGAGTGTGTCATCTACAGAAAACAAAATTACTACATGTTAGAACATTCCTATTCTTCATTCTCATCAATACAAATTACATTTCTGGATTACTCTTAATTCAGAAATGAATTGTTTTAACTCCAAACAAGCCAAAATACACCAAAGATTCAGCAAAGTCATACGTTTTCAGGCAATAACTAAAGAAATCAATGGATGGTCTACCTTAAGCAAGGCAAACTGTACAGTTATTTATGGTTGGGCTTGGAAATTATAGAAAATAATTGGTGTTTCAATACATTACATGGACAATAGTATAGACAGACAAAAAGGATAAAGATACTTTCTCTCACACTTTCAAAGTATTATGTTTTGGGAAATATGAACAAGGTTAATAAGGGATATTGTTGACAACTTTGTCCAAAACTTACATCCCAAGTTTTGATGAAGGTGGAGGTGTCTTCGTGTAAATAGGTAGGAAGGGCGTGAAGCACAACAGCACGTCGAACATGGATATCAGCTTGTTCCTGCATCATGACAACATTTTTTTGTATTCATCAGTTTACCTAGTCAGAAATTGTGTGTATATATATACACACACACACACATATACATATATATATATACACACACACATATATACATATATGTACACACATACATATGTATATATATGTATGTGTATGCACATGCGTGTGTAGGTAAAACTCAATACTAACCTGGAGATCATAGGTTCTGAAGAGCTGAGACAGAACATCAGACACTTTCCCTGTGCGAGCAGCTTTCTTCCTAAATAAGCCCTGAAGCCGGGGGGCATATTGGTCCAACACAGCATAAAAGTGGCTCTTTAGGTTGAGGTTTGTAATCCTGTGGAACTCTGCACAGATCTGAACACAAAGAATAAATTTACAAGTTTCGATTAGTCTACAAATCTTTGGTAGTATAAAGGATTTGTATATATTTTGCAAAGCATAATTTGGATTAATTCAGACAGACCACTTAACAGAAACCAATATAATATACATCTTGTTAAGGAAACATTTTTACCTGAGACTCCATTTTCAGAGCAGGCCAGCGATCCAGGATCTCAGCTACTGGTAGATCATCACTGATGATCTCTTTGCGTCGCAGGGCAAAGGTGGTGTGCATCAGCTTTGTAATCAGGGTGTGATTCTTTTCACATTTCTTGACTTCATCCACCATCTGTAGCCTTAGCTGGTCAAGAGTAACAGCATCCTCACCCCTTGGGAAATTTGGCAGAAAATTAACTTCTGCCCTTTTAGGTCTTTTTATGTTAGTGTGTGGCGATTGCTTGTCTGGGTCATTTCTACTTCTCTTTCCCGAATTCACAGCTATCTCTTGAAATCCAGCCCGACTCAACTTAGCACGAAAGTTACCCATCTTAAACTTCAGGCTATTTTTCCACCCATACCAACCCGTCTGTGATCCAGGCTCCTTTAGACAAGGATGCTTGGTGACAAGAGCTTTGGCTACCTCTGATACTTCCCGATCACTGGGGTATGCTTTGAAACTATGCATTTTAGCTGCAAGAGTTTCAAGAATGTCATGCTTTTGCCCCCTAGACAACTTGAGAACCTTTCTTGTTCGCTCATAGGTAATATCCCCCTCACCAAGTACAAGTTCTACCTCATAGGAAAAAGTAGGAATAGGGAAATCCTGAGGCCATCTTTCAACCCTGTCTGGAGTGATGGCATGGGGTAGTATTATAGTGTCATCTGATGCAACTGAACTGTCATCATTCTCTGGTCTCACAACTTTTACAACAGCTTTCTGTGGAAGCTCCTCAATATCTACAAGTGAACAAAGTTGCCCGTCAAAGTCTGGGTCTTCATACGATAAGCTAAAGTCACAGTCAAGCTTGAACTTTTCTTTTATAATGTTCTTTAGCTCATCCACCGATTCCGGGCGTGAGATTAAAGTCAGTTTCCTCACAATATCTGTTGAGACATGAACATGAAGTAGTAGGGCTTGAGCAGCCATTCCCTATAATTAGACAAAGGAAAATAAAAGAACAGTAGTTAAATTTTAATATTTTCACCCCAATCCATTTGGCTGCATTGCGTTTATTCTGAAAGCAATATTAATCCTACCAGTGTCTGATCAAAATAAATCTTTTTTGTGTCAACAACAGATGTCCATCAACAGTATATGCAGTTAGACTTACTGTATCATTTAGTTCTGACGGCTGAAACACTGAAAAGCTGTCTGTTAATGTCAGCTCAAATGACCTCAGATGGTCAATGTACCAGCATTCGTAGTTCCTGCAAAAAAAGGAAATAGAATCATTTATAAGCAGGATATGTTCAACTCTGCTGAATGTTGGAAGTCCTCCAGTCTGGCCTGCAGAGACAAACATACCATTTGCATAATCTGTTCCATTTAAGCACACCCTATTTGTGGTGTATATGTTTTGGCTTTTTGTCTTTGTCTTGATAAAATCTTGTGCTACTTGGGGCAAAGTTGCAACTTGGACACAGGTGACACTTGAAGCTTGTGCTTGGGGTTTGAAAAACAAGGGTGCATTGAGGTGATATGCCATCATATGCTGATGCCTGGTTGCAAGTGTTTTCAAAACATTCTTGAAATTCTTCGTATCCTGGATCACTCCTTTGAAAAACCGATGTTTCCCTTCAAATCTCATGGTCCATAAATGAATCAGAGGACCGAAGCGCTTTATTAGCTCAGGGTAGTGCTCAACGTAATGATGCTTGGGTTTGAGCTTAAAATCAGGAAACACAGTTTTAAGGCCTTGTCTATGCTCCCTTATTTTGGTTTGCAGGTACTGAATAGATTCTTCTGTGAAAGATGGAGACAAAATAAGCTGCACAACTTCTTTGAGATCCATCAATGTAGCCCATACTTCATCTTGCTCAGGGATTTTATCTCCCACCATAAGTGGTACTAATCTCAACAAGGTGGAATTTTCATGGCCATTTCCCCCAATGCTTAGCTTAGCTGCAAAATTTTTGGGAATCGGTTGGGGTCTGTCAAGTCTGTCTGAGTGCTGGTATGGAAATGTGCAAATTTTTGTATTTAGATACTCCAAAGAAAAATACTTTCGCCGAATTAATTCACCAATGCACAGTGCCAACTCCACAGGCACAATCCCTTCAAAAAGATCATGCAGTATATCTGGTGGGAAACCAGTAACGGGATGAAAGTGCTGCAGTGCTTTTCTGAGAGGACAATCACCTTTAACACCGACATTGTTTACATTGTCTCCTTGTATGGTTTTTTCCACAAGAAGACCATGAGACTCCATTGTTCTCATGGTGAATTTGCCTTCAGAAACCTCTGTGGTCTGCATCTCATCTGCAGTGCAACAACAGAACCTGCAAAAATGATGTGCTCTGAAAGACTGGACAAAACCACCAAGACCATGAGCAGCCAAATTATCAGCTGTCACATAAAGCACAGAACCCTTGATGCACTCACCAAGGGTTTCAATAAAGACGCCCTCCTGCTCCAGAGTTTGCAAATCTTTCAGGATAGGTGAAAGAACAGTTTCATAACCATGCTTCTGCAGGTCAGAAACTTTGCACAGCAGACCTAGTTGTATAATATGTAGGCTGGACCTGTACTGACTTGGTAGATTGGCAAGTAACCAATATACTGCAGTAAGCTTGTGGATCTTTCTAGCCGTGCCTAATGGATTGGCTAGCTCTATGTCATCCACATACAAAATCAGTGAAAATCTTAGCTCTCCTGCCTCTGACAGAAACAGGTTTTCTTTGAAATATGCCCCATCCTGACAGGACATGTACACTCCAGGTGGTGATTGTTTAGCTTCTTTGATTTTATCAAGAATATCAGTATTTTTGAACAGAGACTGGAGCATCTGCAATACTGGGACATATACTACTGTGGGGCCATTAGAATCTAGAGTGTACTGGACAGGCATGACAAGAGGGTAATGGCTCCTCACAAAGGTTTTTCTCCGCTTAGCAGTGGATAACTCTGCACCTGCTGTAGCTGCATTAACAAAAACATTTGTGTTCATGACAGCTTCCACCAACTCATTCAGTACAACTTCGCTCATTGACTGATTATGCTGGTGCAGAATGTTGTTAATCGAGTCTCTCACAAGAGGTCTGGACAGTGAAAATATCTGTAACAAGTCATCTATAATGTTCTGTATGGCTGTCTCTGACACATGAAGAACACTATACATTTTTAAGAAGAGAGAAGCCAAGTTGTTTTTTAACTGAACTTGCAATTCCCCTGTGTCATGTGTATTATCAAGTGGATAAGAAGAAGGACTTCCAAGTTCATAGTCATAGTTTGATGGACCAGCTTCCTCACATTCAACATTATGCTGTAAAGGATGGTTAACAGTTTCTTCCAGGATGATTTCACACTTAAAGTCTGAAATATCACCATCAGGATGACACCTACTTCTATGAGTATTGAAGGAAGAATACACATTAGTACGGTAGTGACAATGTTTGAATGGACAATCCACTGCCTCATTCTGTTTTAGGTGTGTCCTTAAGTGACTGAGAAGATTTTTATCATTGAATGGTTGGTTGAATCCACAAAGAGGGCAAAGGAATGCTGCACTTTGATCTCTACTCTGCACAACTTTCTGAGGATGTATCCGTGTTAAATGAATTTTCAAAGCATTCAGTGACTGAAATGTACAGATACAGTTATCATATGGACATGGCAAACGACTGACTGAGGAAACATTGCTATGATGTAACCGGTAGTGTTCAAGCACCTTTATCTGTTTTTCAAAGATAAGGTCACAAACTTTGCACTTCAAGGCCATTGGATGATTTTGTGTTTACCGGTGCTCTATACTAAAGTAACTGTGAAAGTTCTAGCAATGTCTTTGTCTCTGATTTTTAGATACATACCAAAATGGAATCTTGGTACATCAGCATGGAGTTTCAGCTTCAGCCTGAAAACAGAGAAAGAAGTAGTTATGTGTTATTTTCCACTTGGAAGCATTAAGGACACTTTTGGCCTAACCAGTTATCAGTCAAATACTACAAATGCAGGTGCTCTAACAATAACCTTTTAAACATGTCAGCATGTTCCATCAAATAGATACACTAAATGGACAAAAGTTAAAAATAAAAAAATAAAATAAAAAACAGGGATAAGGACCTAAAATAGACCAGACAAAATAAACAGTTTGATAGTTCAAAAGATCAACTATGGAATTTACACTTTTTATATATCGTTCTGTGCAATTATGCTGCCCCGGTTTTAATAAGTAAAATTTCATAGAAGGAAAATGGGTTTCAAGTAACACCAGCAAGCAAAAGGGCCAACCAAAGAAAATATCCATAAATGTTTTAAGTGTGAAAAGGCGCAGCAGTGCATGCTCGGACTAAACACTGAATCCACAAGGCAGTTCATAATCTGCAAGTCAGTTTAGCACTCCAGAAAAGGCTTCAGAAAACTTATTTTAAAATAGTGAGAGATTGCTGTAATGCACCATGCAGAGGACACTGGGTCTAAAGACACCAAGATCATACACTTGAACCTATTTTTACATTTCACGACACGAAAAAGTTACTAGCGTCACCATTCTTAAATGCCTATTACAATTGTACATTTATGACGATGAAAATTCGTGCCACAACGGAGAAATATGGTTTTCAGAGAGAGAGAGAAAAAAAAACTTACCACAAAAGCGCTCCTAAAGACAAAATTGCTCCAATGGCGGTAAACGCAGCAAGCAAAGTGCCGACCGTTAGCTGCTCCAATTCAAAAATCTGTAACATGCCACAGTACGACGTCTTCTCTCCAGCGTCAAAGACAATGCAGCAAAAACACCCCCTGTTGCCAATATGACTTGATTTCAGTTTGGATATGAACGTTTTATAAGCTTTGTCCGAAGTAATGAAATGGCATTTATCCAAGATGTCGTAGGTTTCCAGCGCCTCACGAAGAAACAGGCGGCCGCGGCGGGCGTACGTACGTACGTAGGCACGTACGTGACGTCATGGATGACTCAAATTATTTGAGGGCTATGTCTGAAACTAATCAATATATTCAAGTGCTGATAACTTGAAAAAAGAAATTTGTTCAAGCTACTCAGAAAAATAAAGGTGCATGAACTTATGACAGGTTTTTAAGTATTTGAAACTCATTTGCTTTATCAAACTATGACTATTTGGTCTTACAGTGCAGCTATAGCTATCTGTAACGCCTCTCTGAAGAAACTTAAATATTGAAAGTTATTGCAACATGAACCCTTAAGGTTCAAGCTGCACTTTATGTGGTCTGTCTTTCCATCTGTACCCCTGTCTGTGCACAGTGGGAAGAGGAGCAATAACTAGTGAAAAAGAGGAAAATGAATAGACGCTGGTTGAAGAAACAAAACAAATTTGAAGTGGTTATAAGGCATGGACATTTCTAGAAGAAATACTATTGTTAATCATATTGAATTATTGGTGACCTGTCCAGGGTGGACCCCTGCTTTTCCCCCGAAGTGAGCTGGGATAGGCTCCAGCAGACCCCCGTGACCCTGAACTGGAAATAGCTGGTATAGATAATGGATGGATGGATGGATGGATATTGAATTATTTGACTTTTCTTTTTTTCATGTAGAATGGAGCCACATGAGAAGAGATGATCATGTACTTTTTCTTGCCGAGCGAGATTACTTCATCACTTGTGAATCTCATGTTTGTGCGTCGGATCCAGAAAGACTGCATTGCATGTCATGTTGCCAGCACGTTCTGGCATCTCAGGCTGCTTCATGAACCCATGATGTGCACTTTCGTCTACACACTCAATACATTTCATACTGAAGATTGTGGGTTTTTCTTACTTTTACACCGTTAGCGTCTAAGATCAGCTTTCAAGAAATTACAGTCAGATGCCAATTAAAATATTGTGGAATATCATATCAAGATGACTGTTTAGCTGTTCAAAAAATAATGTATTGCCTGTCTCGTCAGCAATTAGTCAAAACGTTTCATTCATCTGTTCCTTGTTGTCTTCTGCTTCTACAGGCTGCTTGTTTGCCTTGTAATCACCCACTTATGCATAGAAAACCAGAAAAAAAAACCCTGTATGTTACTGGTTTTCGCTTATTGTATCTTTATCTCAGTGGTTTTCATTATGATCGTCTTTTCTGTTCTTGTGTGAGTCCCTTAGTCAGTCCGGTGAATCTTTTGGTACTGCGTCCTGGTAATCAAAGTAGAATCGTGAGGAGCCAGACTCGTTCTCTGCATGGTAGAAGAAAATAATTAGCTGTCCAGTTTAGTCATCATGTCCTTTAGGATCAGGAATCAAAGCCAGAGTGTTATTCTGCGCTCCATGAAACTGGAGGGAAGGATGAGAAAGATCCAAAGTTCAGTTTCACTGGCAAACAAGCTTTTACGACGCCTGGGAGACATGCACGACTACAGTCATTACACGTGTAGTTGGGTTATTTTCACGCAAAAGAAAAAGAATCGTAGGAAAAAGATCTTGCGGTTCAGTGTAGTAATTGATTATCCATAGAAAACATTTAACACAGAGTCAAGTTTCTAAAGATGGAAAGTGCAATTTATATCTGAAATTTCAGCATTTAAGTGGCACTTTGGTATCCTCGAGAGTCCAGAAAGTTGGATGAACGTAGAATAATTCATATTAAATGCCACAAAATCTCATTTTAATAATAATTGTTGTATTGTGGCTGAATGGACTCTTATGATGGTGCATAAAATGACTTAAACATTTGTCAGAGACATCCATCACCCTTCCTGCAATCCTGTTCCTGTTGGACCATCTAAAGCCACGAGAGCAAGGTGGTTTTCAGGCCAAAAGCAACACTTTGTAAGCGTAAATAGAGAACGGTTAGATCCAGGAATAGATATATGTGGGTGCTGCTAGGGGGCGATAACTGATATAGGCTACATGTTGGATATCCATGGAAACGGGACTGTTTGTTTTGCTCCCCAAAATGTTTTACTTCCAACTGTTCGAAACCACCACAGTGACGTCATCCCTCAGATTATGAACCCCGTCTGAACAGAGAGAACATTCATGCTCAAGCTGCTGTTGTTTCCCTGGAGTGGCAGTTTGAAAGAATTATTTGGCCCGGCTTCTTTAATTAAAGATTTAGGCTCAGACTGAGTTCTTCCAGATGGCTGAAGTGAAATGCCACCATTTGGGTTGAAGTGGTCATACGGACAGGATGATGGTGATTATTCTGAATCGCTGGTGTATTTGAGTCCATCAGATGTGACTTATTGTTTTTATTTTCTCTTAGGTGTTACGGAGTCATAACATAAAGGGACGGTGACTCATACTCCACTTGCTTGCCCTCTCCATCCCCCTCCAGTCACAGGATGGAGCCCCAGGCTTCCCAGGGGCAGCTTGGAGCAGAGGGGGACTGTGGGATGTCAACTCTACTGGTTCCCAGTCCCCAGAGTGAGGCGGTCACCCATGAGATGGAGGAGCTGTCCCTGCAGCCCACCCAGAATCTGCCTCCACTCAGTGAACGCAAAAACGGTGAGAACATGCGGTTGCCAAATAAGCAAAACAGCAAACATTCGTTACATAAAACACCTTTTTTTTGTTGTTGCTGTTGTTCATTTCCTCTTCCCACGCTTTCTGCCTGTCCCTCACTTGTCAAAAGCCTTTTTTAGACACTGTGACAGTGTGGTAAAGTGTCAGCTGGCTGTCATGAAGACACAAGTCACATTTATGTTCAAGGAGATGTGTTTTTACCTTTTTTTTCAAAAGCTGTCGCAATCTTAAGGGACTTTCATTGACATGCTCCGCACTTCTTTTACTCCTCAAACTCTGGCGTATTTTCAGACCAGGTTGTGTGACATGAGATAGTACTTATGCGCATACCTAACTAGTCAAACATCTAAGTACTGACCCAGTTCAGTGGGAGCACACACCACGAACTCTCCAGATCTGGAAAAAGAAAAGAAAACCAAGTAGACAACGACAAAAGAACACGTGATTGTGAAATCAAACACCTCAGGGAGTTCATACAATACAACAGGTTTCCGTTACTGTAGCATAAGTGTCCATTACTGCTAGAAGTCATGGTTTTAGTATTTAAAAGCTGACATCTGCCTACAGTGTGGTGACTGCCGTCTGTAAGTTATGAAGTTCAAGCAAACACAAAAGAAGTTTCGTTCACAGACGTTCAAATTTAAATGTTTTGACCTAGTTTTTAATTGCTGAACATTTTTCATTTCAGGGGAAGCAGGCTTGTCCCTCGGTTCAGCCATCGGCTAAATAAAAAAAACTTCATATGAACCCTGTTGTGCGTAATATTCCACAATTATCAACATTTGCAAAACACTGCAGAGAACACGCTCATGTAGAACGACCGACGTAAAGACGTCGGGTTGTGAGATGACGAGGTCTGTGGGATAAAATTAAGAGCATCTCCTGCTAATGTCATGCCTGTCTGTTAGAATCTGGTCCAAATTAATGTGTGTATTCTGTAAAGGTTGTTTTTTATTTTTTGTTTGTTTTGTTTTGTTTTTTCGTTCCTGTTATTTTCTTTAACCATTTATCAGATAACATTGAATAAAAGTAAATTGACCAAAACCTGCACTTGCTTCAGCTTTAGGTCAGAGTTATTTCTATCTATAATCAGACAGGAATTTTAAAGTAATCGCCACACAAAAAAAGAAAATAAATAAATTAAGATATAATGTTTGCCACACCACAAATTTTCACCTCTTCTGTGGCTCGAGTTAGAGTTTTATAATTTTGCATTAAAACTATTAAAACCCATTCAGATTCTATATGCAGTTATATGTGTTGTCTAGATGTAGATGCAGACTGTATTGACAGCTCAATGACCCCATTTATCAACCAAAAATCACTAAGCTCTTTTCTTTTCTTTTCTTTTCTTTTCTTTTCTTTTCTTTTCTTTTTTGTCTTTGGCAGCGCTTTCATCGTGTACCACAACTTGTCTGGCCTTAATAGTCGCCCGTACAAAAACGGTGCAATTATTACATATGCACAAGCACGTACACCCTGAGTCAAGTTGCTCTTTAAAGATTGGCCCTCCGTTTGCTTTACACAGGGTCTTTATCTCCATCAGGCTGCACGTTCGTTCCTGCTCCGTCTCCCCGCGTTGGTGTGGTTTAAGCAGTTACGTGGAGTTTGACTCTCATCCATGACTGCTCTGTTTCTCAACTTTGAGAAACTTTCTGATTTCCCAATTATGTCTTGTACAATTAAGTCCGATCTATTGATGCTCAGCAAGATCTGATTAGTCAGACACGGTTAAGCGACTCAGGGTGCTTGATCGGAGCTCTTCCAGACTGGATCCGCGTGGGTTTTAGTGCTGCCGTTCATTGTGGCTTCTGCTGTCTGCAGGAGAGCACAGTAAAGCGTCTTTGGCTGTGGAAAGTTTCTGTGGAATGTCAACAGTAGTAGCACCCACTCATCATCGTGGCTTTTGTCATTTCCCCTCCAGTGAGAACGAGCACCTCATACTTTCCACCATCTGAGACATTCTCAGCACGCTGTCGACCACAAAGACCTTTCCTGCTTATATTAGTTTAGGCCACGCAGGTGTTAATCTGTCTGCCATCGTGACAGCTCAGAGTCTAAAGTTTTGTGTGTGTGTGTGTGTGTGTGTTGGGGGGGGGGCAAGAGTGCTGCTGTCAGCAGAACAGGGGTGTGCAGAAAATAGGAGATGGGCACTGAACCTGAAACTGATAACATGATCCCTTAAGTAAATCATGCAAGACAATGTATTGTTCAGTTTTACGTCACATTTGGATGTTTATCATCAGGTAAACGTACTAATTGTAACTATCTTCCGTGAAGTGATATTGTCAAACAATTTCGTTAAAGTGCAAGTAAAAATGAGGATTTTATTTCCCGTCTTTTCATCCGTCTCCCTTCGTGAAACTGTAGCATTCACTGATGTTGCTTATTTTCTCTTGCTGTGTGCACGATCATTACATAACTGTATAATCGGATGATCGCCTGTCATTTTGTATAATTGTTACAAGCCCCTTCTATTCATCTGTATAAAAACAGCTGAACGAAACCAGCGGAAACATATTTTCATCACTCTTTCCACATCGTTTTCCACCCTTTTGGCTTTGACTGCTGCTCTTTTAATGCCATCATGTCATTCCAGCCTCCCCACAGCCACCACCTCCACCCATCAGCTGTGGTTACATGGTACTGGAGGGAAGAATTACCACCACCATGCGTTTGTCTCGAGGCATTTAAATTATAATGTCTATCTTACTGCAATGTCGATGTGCAACATAATGGATTTTGAACCATTTGTAGCAAACAGATAAAGTTGAAGGCACAAATTATAATACCACTGCTACTATTATTCGATTTTATTTTCTTTATTACTAAATTACTCCATCAGACTGCTTTTAGAGAAATAACTATTTCAAGTATTGAATGTTATTAGCGCAAAAGCAAACCATATTAATCGATCAGTCTATGCTTTCCCAAATTCAATTAAATTTACCATAATTGTTCTTTATGCGACAATAACAATGTAGTGTAATCTGTTCAAATGAAATAATAATCTGCAATGAGCCTGTTTTCCACTGCAGATCATTTGAGAGAAGCTACAAATTATAAAAATATAATAATGCTAAGAACACTTTGCATTTCTTTAGCCAACACCCTTATATCAGTCTTCTTATTAATATTATCCTTTTTGTTGTTGTTGTTGTTGTTTTTTTTAATTTCATAGATTTATTTTGCCCAAAGCCTGCAAAAATGAATATGCAGCAAGAAAGCACACTTTATAAAAAAAAGAAAAAGGTAGTAAAGTTTACAGCATTTAGGGCGATCCATTGGTAGAAGTGCAATGGGATATTTGTAACTATATTTTCATTAGTATAAAAAGCAAGTGTTGCAGTAGTTTTTTTTCTTTACAACAAAAAGGTTTACGTTCGATGCTGCCGCTGGCTTTGCTGGGCCATTTCTTTCTCTCTTTCATACAGTGTCACCCTGCTGCCAAGAATGAGCAGATGAAACACAGACTAGTGAAAGTGTTCTCTGGTTGCAACGTTTCTACATTCTTCTGGACCAGTCTGAACTAGCGAGCTTCCAGTAGGAATTATCTTGTGTGCATTAAGTGAAAAGACAAAAAAAATATACATATATTTCCAAAAGCTTCAAACTATTCCAGCTAGTGTTTTAAGGTTAAATGTGGGTGTGAGTGTTTCCTCTGTGGCGCTGCTGATTGGGGTTGTGTTTGCTCATGTCATCCTCCTCTTCTGGGACTGGTCACAGATCAAAATGTGTTTGTTGGGCGAGCAGCGGCATTTCCTGGAGGAATTGACGACAATGCAGTTAACTGGAAGTCGGCCTGAATCACTGGCAAAAAAAAACGAAACCAAAGCTTTCGCTGCGAATCATTTACTCAAGCCGTTTACAGATAATAGAGAGGGTCCCGGGTGTTGATTTAGTTAGGGAAGGCTAACTCTTCTCCCATAAGCCTCCAGACCTGCGACACGCTTGTGTCAGTGTTCTGCGTGTTATTCCTGTTAATGTTTCACCATATCTCCAACTGCGGAGTTCCCAGGAAAAGCACACAGAGGATTCAGTGCTTGGTCTATCCTTGTGTGCATCATCAGAATGAGACAATTCAGAATGGACAATGAGAAAGACTAACGATGATGAAGTTAGTCAGGCCAGCTGTATCCTGTGTGAACTTGAGTCCGATTCACTGTTTGCTTTTCTTTGAATGGAGAAGTGAAAAAAGAAGTACGTCCACGGACACTCTTTTAAAATCATGAACACCGACACGTCCTCCTACACATTGACTCTTCCATGTATTGCAGACAGAAAGTTGTTGCCACAAACTTGACTTTAGTTATTGTCATCTTTTGTCTGTGGTTTGTTCACAATCTTGGTTGCACGTTGGAAGCTGCTGCACGAGGAACCAGTCTACTCTTCAACCACACTGGCTGAGTGAGATGGGGAAGTAAGGGTAGAGAGGAGGGGGACTGGGGTAGCAGTCCTGTAACATAAACATGAATGTGAGGGAGGGATAAAGAAATAGTGGATCGGCACATTATTTCCCCGCTTGAATTCTTAGCGGCGCTGATGTGTCTGGATTTTCATCATTTGAGGTACTTTAAGCTGTCAACCTGGAATTGAACAGCTGAATCACTCAGCTGCACTTGGATGGTTGTGCGGACCAAAAGTGTAATATTATGGCCTGTATGGAAGTAGAGACTCCCAGCAGCTGCTGTGCTGGCGTCCCAGCGAAAGCAGGTGAGCGCTTCTCTTTGTTTTCATCGTCATGGACGATCGCTCAACTCATAATCAGCCTGTCCTGTAGTTCTTGCAATTTAGTCATAAAATATCTTAAAATAAGTTATGTTGATAATCAATCACCCACATGTACCCTTTCTAAGCTTTGTAACAGTCCGAATAGATTAAATCAGTGAAATTATTTTGGTTGCTGGTGTTAATGTTGGTTTTTTCTGAAGGTAAAGATTTAAGTCTTGTAATGCTTTAGGTCACATGTCAGCGTCTCGTGTGCACAGTCCAGCCTACCAGCTCTTTTTATCTGGCATGAAAGAAAGTGCAACAGCAATTATGTACTTAGCATAATAGTTTTAGAAGTTTACATGTCCCATAGCACATCATGATTATGTTACGCGTCCGATGTGCTCTCTGAATGTCAGCATCTCAAATTAAGCCATTTACAACAACCTAACTCTGTAAAAAATGCAGCATTAAAAGCAGATTCATTGTAGCTGAAGAAAAAAACAGACTTTTTAAAGTCGAACTCAAGAAATGCCATTTGTGCAAAAACCTAGCAGGACATATGAGAACGCAGCTAGTTGATAAAACAAAGTATAACAGGCCGTAATGGTGATGGGACCCACATTTTCTAGGTCTCATCCGTCAGCGGCTGCTGTATCACCAGAAGGGGTCCTGAGCTGATTACTTGTTGATTTCCCGTCTGGAACAGTCTCATCTACCAGATTTGGATCCCCTGCTACAGTGTGTGACCAACCACCTCTCTGTCTAACCACTGTTGGAAAAATGTTTTCCACATGTAAGACGATCACACACGTGGCCCACTTTTGACTGTGAGTGGTGTCAAGCCTGAGCAGCCCTCTTTCAGCAGGCTACTGCGTAATGCCAATCTCATGTCCAGCAGGCAGGATATGAGCGGCGTATGAGGTTGGGTAGAAATGTTTTTGTGGTTACATCTTGAAATTGATCTCATTTTCCTCTCCATTTTTTTTCTATTTTTATACACTACCTCATCTTTCTGCTTTCTTACTTGGTTTTGTCCTTTTGTGTCATTCATTTTCTGCTTTACCTTAGAAATATAATTCTCTTGATATTTTCACTCCTTTTCCCGCAGTGCTGCAGTTGAGGCTTCAACAAAGGCGAACCCGGGAGCAGCTGGTGGATCAGGGCATCATGCCACGTGAGTAACGACGCAACCAGTTGTCAACATTGAACACCCAACTTGGTGTGGGTGGGTAAATGATAACAAAAAGGGACCGGCGCATACAGAGATAACAAACATGTTTTCTGCACCATTTCCCTGTGTGATATCATCACATATCAATCTGAGTTTTTACTTGTGGATCGATGAAATTGTTTTGCAGCTCTGAAGAGTCCAGCAGCTTTCCATGGGCAGATTCGAAGCTTGGAAAGAGCCAGGGTAAGAGTTTGCAGGGGTTAAATAAAAAGAAAAGAAATAGAAAGAATTTGTAACAGCAAGGAAATTCACTCTTGGACTCAAAACGAAATGTCTGTGAAGTTCAAAATAGCTTCTGGAACAGAATGTCCATGTTTCTTTTCAGAAAATTGATTTCCAGCTAAATTGTGGAATAAAAACAGGTCTTGTTATTGTCAAGTGATGACACAAAAAGCATTCTGACACAAGGAATACACTGATTGTCGATTGTTTCTTTGACCCCAGACCGAGAATTTCCTAAAGCACAAGATCCGCAGTCGTCCAGAGAGAGCAGAGCTGGTCAGGATGCACATCCTGCAAGGTACTGATAGTCTTCTATCTCTCCTGTGCACCTTTGAAGCATTAGAATGAAAGATATGGTCTTCAACAAAGTTAAAATCCCTGAAAAAAGGAAAAGAAAAATTGGTTCAACCATTGCTTAAACAGTGCAGAATGCAAATTTGCAACATGCATCGAGTCACAAAAACTGTCCCGTCACAAGTAAGAGATTTCTTGATTTATGTGATATAAAATTGTTCTCCTCCCGCAGAGACTGGGGCAGAGCCCTCACTACAGGCCACTCAGATGAAGCTGAAGAGAGCCCGGCTGGCCGACAACCTGAATGAGAAGATTGCACAGAGACCAGGCCCGATGGAGCTGATCGAGAAAAACATCTTACCTGTGGATTCCAGCCTTAAACAGGCCATCATAGGTGAGAGAGCAGGGAACGTTGATGATGATGATGATGATGATGCCCATGAGCAGTGTATGAGTGGACAGTTTATCATCTCCATCTGTGTGCATTAAAGAGATGTTTTTTTTAAATGATGATTTGACTCGATGTCTGTGTGTAGTGGGCCAGGTGAATTATCCCAAGGTTCTAGATGAAGACAGCTGTGATGCTCTATCCCCGGAGCAACCAGCCAGCCAGGAGTCTCAGGGCTCCGCCCCCTCACCAGGAGAGAGCAAAGTGCCCGAAACGCCCTCTCCATGCCCGTCACTAACACCACTACCTAACACCATGCTGCAGGTCAGACAGAGGGCTGTATTTACCGCCGCCAATCCTTTTCTGTAGTTTCACAACACAATTATTGGTGTTTAAAGACTTTAAGAATTGTGCCACTTGCATTGAGGTTTCTGACGTTTGTGTCTCATGCTTCTTCAGGCCTTCCCAACAACAGTATGTATGTCCACCAATGAGCTGCCTGCCAGTCACCCAGCTGCCCCTCCTGCTCAGCCAACCACTACAGCTGCTCCCCCAAAACCAGGCCCAACTCTGGTTAAAGTAAGTGCAATGCCTGTGTAGCCCTCTAAATATAACACTGCCTCTGTCTTTTTATCTGGCTGCAGTTGGACAGAACATCTGCTAAGATTTTTTTTTTCCATCTGTCGTCCCTTAACAGCAGAGCCAGCAGAAATCTCCCTCAGAGAAGAGTCGCAGCAAAAAGGGCAAAGAGCCAAAGTCGAGGGTGAAAAAGCTCAAGTATCACCAGTATGTTCCTCCGGACCAGAAGCAGGAGCCCAGCGAAACACCCATGGACTCCTCGTATGCTCGACTTCTGCAGCAGCAGCAGCTCTTTCTCCAGCTGCAGATCCTCAGTCAGCAGCAGCAGCAGCACTACAACTACCAGACTATATTACCAGCACCGCTTAAGTATGTGTGCAAAACAGTGCAGCGCTGAATTATGATTTTTTTACACGTTCGGCATTCGTTATCACATTTGTGGGGTTTTATCCTTTTTCTCCTGGTTTGGCTTGCTTCCACAATTCTTCATCTAAAAATGCTTGAAATCCAAACTGAATAACGTTGTCTTTAACAGCCCATTAGCAACTTTCCAATAACAACTTTGTGTCCAACTACATAAATAACAGGCTGTTGAGACACCAGCTGCCTTTGAACTTTTATTGGCTATTTTTGTTTGGCAGGCAAAGGAACACAGGATTGGTTTATCTGTTCGCACTGAGCACACTTTTCTCTCCATTTCCTGTCTCGACCCAATTATCTATACAATACTTTTGTTCACCTTCATCCGTTCCCTCCACCTCCTCTTCCTCTCCCCCCGTTTCGTATTACTGTGATGCAAAGATAGCGTATATTTCCTCAAATAACAATGACCTCACCTCTCCGTCTCACTTTAGAACTGTGGCCGAGGGTCAAAGCAACAGTGCCAGTACTTTGCCAGCCTCCATTGTGGTGTCTCTGCCGACTGCACCCCCGCCGCCCCCCCTGCCTCCAGCCTCAGCTCGACCAAACAACTCGCTGTCCAACCGCAAGCCGGGAGTCTTGCCGGCCAACCTGGAGGAGATGAAGGTATTTGGAAACCCATTTGTCTCAGGAAACCCTTCACCTTGTAAGCTTTAGAGATGCTGTTAGGCAGACTTTTTTTGTCCTTTTTCCGTTTAAATGAGTGCCAGGTTTGCTTTTTCTTCTGTTATGAAGTCTTTTCTGCTAAGCTATCAACCGGTTGACTCCAGTTACACAATAACCGGATATGAAAGTGGTACATTTCCAAAAATGGTGAATTCTTTTAAAATAAACAGCATGTCTCCTCAGTTTGTGGTCTAAATTTGATGCTCATGAGATCATATGAATGCCTTTCTAGGTGGCTGAGCTAAAACTTGAGCTAAAGCTCCGTGGTCTGCCGGTGTCAGGAACAAAGACGGATCTTATAGAAAGACTGAAGCCTTTCCAGGACAATCCCACCACTCCCACTCCTTCCACCATTCCTGCTCCTGCCACTACCACCCTCTCATCCATCCCCATGGAGGTCACCACGACTACAGCACCTGCCATTGTCCTTCCGGTCCAGCAGATGGCTCCAGAGAGCATGAGCTCCACCCCACCAGTCTCACCTTCTCCTGGTGATCTCTCCCTCCAGCAGGATGTAGGCATGTCTGAGGCGCCATCTGAAACTGGACTGCAGTCCTCCCCCCTCCTGTCTGTTCAAGTCCCAGAGGAAAAGGACAGAAGGCTCCATGAGAAAGAGCGGCAGATAGAAGAGTTGATGAGGAAGCTGGAGCAAGAACAGAAGCTGGTGGAGGAGCTGAAGATGCAGTTAGAGGTGGAGAAGAGAGGCCAGGCTGGCTGCACTGCCGACTCTACCTCTGTGTCTCCCACACTCACTACTGTCCCAGCCATCAGCACCGTTCCTGCTGTCCTCAACTCCAACGTTGTAAAAATGGAAAGTAGCGTCCTGTCAAACTGTTCGTCTACCACTGCTGCCATCCCCAACTCAATTATTGGCTCCCAGGCTCTCACAGCTCCGCTGCCAACGGTGGTGAAGTTGAAGGATGTGACTGTTTCTTCTGGCAAGCCACTGCAGACCCAAACGCAGCTCATTACCCAGATCCAGTCTCAAGTAAACGCCAGCCCACAGCTCTGCTCCCAGTCCCAGAAAAGTTCCCAGCTCCAGGCTCAGCCACAGTCCCAGCCTGCAGCTCCCAGCCTGCAGCAGTTCTTCATCAGCCACCCTGGTGGAGTCTCCCAAGTGCTGGGTCAACCTCAGACTCTGCTGACCACGACCGGCCAGACTGGAACTCAGATACTCCTCCCAGTGTCCCTTTCCAACAACGCTACTACAATCCAGCTGCCAAGCACCACCGTCAGCCTCCAGGTATGACGAGTCATGCTGTTAGAGCATGTTTCCAGGTGTTAACAAGTTCATCTTAGGTGTAACAGCAACATGAGTGCGGTGGATACGTCCGTCCTGCGAAATTTACACTTTTCTTTATTGATCTCTCCCCCCACAAGCCTGTTCTCCAGGCCACAGTCTCTAATGCAGGTCTGGTCCAGACTGCAGTTCCTCAACTGCAGACCAACAAGGTGGACATGGCACCCAGCCAGCCGCTGCTGCAAGTGAGTCACATCATATACTTGGTTGCCAAATAGTTTCTGTGATGGAAACTGGGGGAGAAAAAAAATGCCCCTGCCTTGTTTTTTTCCTTTTTTTAATTGTTTTTAAAAGACATTTTTCTTTGATTTACACTGACATTTATGACAAACCCATTCAGTTCCTCAGCTGATTGAAGACCGCCTTGCATGTCTTTGCAGACTTTGACTTTGTGCAATAAAACTGCTGGTTTAGAAAACCAGAATAGACCTGAGCTGAATCCGCAGTGTTTCCTGAGAAACTCCCAAGAGAGCCGTGTTTCTCCACAGGCTTCACCCAACCACCAGATCTCCAACGGACCCCTCAATAAGGTATCTGCGATGACCCGTTACTGCAGGGGACGAGGTTTACTTGCTGGATCCTCTTAAAGTTCATTTGTTTCTTGTTAAGAACCTGACTTCACAGAGTTTTCTCTTGTTTGTTTTTTCCCCATCTTGCTTTCATTCTTCCAGTCTTCCTCCCCACAGCCTGCCTTCATCCTACAGCCCACCTCCCTGATTGCTCAGCCTCCCAAGACAAAGGAGCCTCCCCGCTATGAGGAGGCCGTGAAACAGAGCCGCAACCTGCACGTCAATCATTTTTCACAGGTGAGATACGCGCAAGATGGGAAACACCGTGTACCCCCTAACTGTCTCCATATAGGATTTAAGACGGTTGCGGTTCACGTTTGCTGCAATATGTCGGTCTAGAATTTTCAGGTGTGTGCTGCACACACACACACACACACACACTAATCTGCACATCAGCCTAGAAAGGATCATAAACGATTCTCAAAGTTCTGTGGTGTGAAAGACTCTTCAGCGGTGGAAAGCTTTGAACACAGAAACAAGCGGTGCAACATGAAATAAGATGGTTTAAGAAAAAGAGACAGAGAAAATACCAAAAAGAAAACAGTCTGCAGTTGTTTTTGTTTTCCATATTAAGAGTCCTTGAGGCTCCTGAGGAAGTAAATGTTTTGTCTACCAGGAGCAGATGGCTGCAACATACTATAAATGCTATTCTCTCTAGTTGTGCAAGACCATGATTATTAAAAGCCAATATGCTAAAAAAATCTTTTCTCTTGCAAAGCTAGATGTTTGATGGGAGTAGGCGGTGAATGCAGGTGATAACAATAATAATAATAATAATAATCATGATGATGATAATAATAATAATAACAATAAAATGTTTACCTAATGTAGGTAAATGTAAAAGTGATTTTCCATGGTCAGTTTTGAGAAAAAAAAAGGGAGGGGGGGGTAGGAACAGCTGCCTGTATACATTCATACTGAATAACGAAAAATTCAAATTTGTGGTTTATTTATTTTGAAATGCTGTTAATATCCCAAATATTATGTCATGTCCAGTAAACGTATTTGCATTTTTTTTCCCATTTCCAGAAGTGGTGTTATTGAAAGCACCGGTGAGTAGTTATTCTACAAAACAGTCAGCGCTGTCAGTTTATATTACATAGTTTGTATTTCTGACTGGAAACAAGCATGCACTGAGAACCGTTTTCATCATCCAAAGTAACACAACTATGTAAATTTTTACAGTGCAACAATTCCAGTTACCTGCACAGCTCATGCTGGCAGCATGGCATTGTGACTTTCATCTCTGAATCCCACTCATCATTGTTCTGCAGGAAGATGATTAATGATGCTGCTTTGTCTCTGCAGTGGGTTTAACATCGTAGCAGCAGTGAATAAGTCTCAAACACGCAGCTGCTGTGTATTCAGGGTACAAAGATTATAAAAGCATCAGTTTATTTTCTGAGCCTTTCTTCATGTCCTTCAATGTCTTTTCAGGTTTCCACGGCAACAAGCCAACAAATGGATGACTTGTTCGACATCCTCATAGAGAGTGGAGGTAACGGAGGAAAAGCACTGATGACGCTGCTGTGTTAGCGGAGGTGTTAGAAGTTTGATGTTAACACATTTTACTGGTTCTTTTTCCCCTCTTTCAGAAATTACTCCATTTATCCAGCAAGAAGCTCCATCCTCTCTGACCAAGACCCTCCCTGTCACAGCCAACATCACCACCCTTCCCATCAACACAGCCCTGTCCAGGCCGCCCCCACAGATCCAGGTGGCCCCTCCTCCTACCCTGAACTCCATCATGAACCCCAGCCTGCCCAGTCTCTCCTCTCTGGCCACAGACAATCAGCTGGAGGCCTTCCTGGAGAGGACTCTGGCTGATACACCAGCGGCATCAGACCCTCGCACTCAGGGCCTGATGGAGGAGTTGCAGGCCCAGCTGATGGACCAGCAGCCCTACTCGCCAATGGACACATCAGATCTGTCCTTCTGCGATTCCTCTTCGCCCCCTTCCTCGCTCCACATGGGCCTGTCCGACCCGGGCCTGGACAACATGGAGTGGCTGGACCTCACCATGCCTCCTGGTCCTGCCGGAGCGCTCACACCGCTGGGGATCCCGGCGGACTTCCTGGACACGCATGACCTGCAGCTGCACTGGGACTGACGGAGGATCGGATGAAGAGGACGGAGGAGAGTCGGGCAGAGCAGCTGAGGCCTTGAGTGAAGCTGCGAGGAGGAGGAAGACGAGGAAACATGGCATCACTCTTAGCATCTGTAATATTTCCACTATTCTACAGGAAGTGGCTCTGTACAGGCAGTGTAGTGATTTAAGTGGAACCACAAGCAGTGGTGTTGCACAGATATAAAGGCTGATCGTCCAGGAAAACGTCCGCTCTGAGGTGTTTGCAGTCGCTTTTAGTCGATAAAAGGATTTTTTTAACAGAGCAGGTTTTCTCTGTCTGATGTCATGATTTTATCGGTGATCTACAGAGCCAAAGGAAGACTGGTTGAACAGACTTTGTAAATACAGTTTAAGAACACACTAATAGCTTGGATTTCTCTCCCTTAGAGAGCCTTCAGTAGTATTGACGACTGATATTGCAGGATTATTTTAGCCGGAGGTTTCACCGATTTGGTCTTCAGTGAAAACTGGAAGCGGTCTGACGTGAGGGTCTGTGTCCCACTGAAGCATACTGTGCCATACTAGGTTACAAACGCTAGTGGTTACATACGGTTTTCTTTGCATGATAGCTCATTGATATAGGCTCAGATCCTTCCCCTGTGGAGGTTTCGACGAAACCAGCACTCCAGGTGCTCGCCGATCCATCCACTCCTTGGTCTGTCGCCAAGTTTTGGAGGATTAAAAGAAGGCCAAGCCTCTGTACACACTGGTCCAGTCCAGCACGCGTTGTGGGCGACACATTTGCTGACTAACCTGATACGGTTCTATCGGAGCCGATTTATTTTTTGTTTTTTTTTTTGTCGCGACCGCTCCGCTCAAGCCGAATCAGACAATGACTAAACAAAGATGCGACAACGGGAGGAGGCTCCTCCATCAATGTGAGACCTATGCACTAAAGAGGCAGAAAGATCTCGTGACGCGCCTTATTCACCTCAGAACAAGGAAATGTGAACTCTGCATGTCTAAGAGGCATCAGCAACAAAAAAAAAATCATGCTGCCAGTTTTTCTGGAGATTCTGCAGTTGTCCAAGTCTCTTATTATGAATGTACTTTTGAAAATATCAGAAAAAAAATCTGACTTTACTTAAAAAAAAAGTTGGCAGCTTTGTTTTTCTCCATCTGTTCAGTAAACTGGCATAAAACAATGGAAAGGGAACAAATATCAGTTCAAGACACACAATCACAATAGGTGTGTTGCAGAATATATCAAAGGAAAAAAACCCAACATGTCTTCGATGAGCTTTATATCCAGCTGTCATACAGTATCTCTGCACTTTGTGTGTGTGTGTGTGTCTGTGTGCGCGTATGTGTGTCTGTCAGCACGGGGATTCACTGCGTCACGAGGCAACACGTGCCGGTTGAAACAACCCGCAGTTGTTCGAGTTAGTTTTCTTGACTGGCTCCTTATGAAGTGACCAAACCCTCAGCGGAGGAATCGTAGTGTGCTCGTTATGTGACAAATCAGCTACAAGTCCACACAAAAACAGTTTCTTCCCCGTGTGGGTGCGTGACAGAAGCAAGCATGTCGTCATGTGCTCGCGCAAGTGTGAACTTCGTCTTCCCGTCTCTTGCATGTACGTGTCTCTCTCGTGTGCATGATTGTATTGGCGTCTGATCTCTGGTCCTTTCGGATTCTTTCTTCTAATATCTATCAAATCCTTTGCTTTCCAGTCAACTTATAGCAGATTTTCTTCCTAGAAGGCTTTTAATGACTGTTTGACTGCTTTGCTCTTGCTGTTGAGTCTTTTTGCTACTGTCACTGACGCACAGACACCTCTGAGGTGAGCTGCACAGGGAATTATGGGGGGGCCGGATGTTTCTTTTTAATTGACTGCATCGTCACATCTCACCTGAATATGCAGTTACTGCATGTAATCCTTATGGATAGATAAGAGCTAAGGCACTTTCAGTGAGACTGCTTTTCTTTTCTTTTTTTTAACACCAGTGTGATCACACTTACTTTGTAACAACTTTATCGTACGTTTACGTCCAGGGTGCTGCAGCCTCCTCTGTTGGTACTTCAGGGTCATTTCTCACAGCGAAAAAAAAGGCATTTTAAATAAATTGAAAAGCTTTCTGCCACTTTTGCTGATTTCAAATCTGAGCGAGTAATGCCAAATACTGCACACGCCTTCTTCAGCGCTTTGTTTATTCGTTTATTTCAGTAGGAGCTGTGTTCAATTCTGATTTTAGCACCTTTGGTCTGAGTTGTCTCAGAGTGTTTGGACCCGGTTTTATTTTATTGTTTGTTTTGTTTCCTACCACATTGCTGTGTATTAGTTTCCATTCAGGACGAACAGTGAATGTTATTAGCTGATTCATGCGTCTTCAAGGAGATGACGAGTTAATTATTCTTATTTCATCGATCTGTCCGCTTTAAGGCTGGAATATTTGCATATTTGATATTCTTTTGCCATAAAAGCAGTGGAACACATTATTGTCTCTCATTTTTATATTTATCCCTTTTTTATTCTTATTTCGTAGGATTAAAATGAATGCTTGTCTCGACATCTGTTAAGGAGGACCTTGTGTGTATATTTCTGGTTTGCAGAGTTGTTTCCGTTTTTGTATTTCATATCAGACGTCTTGGCTGCAGTAAATGTACACGCATGTGATTAAATGTCCACACCACTCAGCGCCCGCCATCGTGTTTGCTGCCTGGCCAGACGAGGACAGCTAAAAGCAATAACGGCTGCTCTCCTTGATATACTGTACCGTATGTCAAATCCTGCCTTGATTTTATTAATGTAAGAGCCTTTACTGCAGAGTAATACAGTTTTAAAAGCACTTCATATCTAAGTGGTTGAGAGAGAGGGCTGTTTGAACGACCCTCCTGTGGTGAGGGGCGGGTTTTGGAGAGGAAGGACCCCTGCCGGGTCTCGGAGCGTTGGCTCAGGCTTCCCTGCACTGACTTTTATTTTTGCCGCTTGTCCTCTTTCACTTGAACCATTCGTCCTCGTGAGAAGGTTGCTCATTGCCGAGGTGAAAGATTTGATGTTTTGGGGGTCTGAACATTGAATCCCGCAACGTGTGTGACTGTAAAGGGAGGAAAAAAGCACTGCACATAAAAAGTGGAAATTTCTATGTTAAATAGAAAGTAGACCTTTTTTTTTCTTTCTTTCTTTTTGAAGGTTTCTCATATCAGGACATAATTAAAATCTCCTGGTTCTTACAAGGTCTTTGAAATACGTCCATACAGTCTCACATAAATTGCAACAAACTGCAGAGTGCCATTTTATTTATTTTTAATAAAATGCAGAATTAATGTTTGAAAAATACAACCTAAGAAGCCACCAGGTGCTGCTAATTAGTTTGCAATCAGCAACTGTGAGCACGTCGGTTCGAGGAGATGCTCTGGCAGATCGCACAGTTTAACACAATGTCCAGGAGGAATGACATCAGCACTGATCTTAGAGAAGCAGTAGTTTGCTGGTTTCGGGCTGCACCAGTCTGCACACTCCCGAGCTGGACAGGTTACGCTTCTGTGAACAGGAAGTCATTTTACTGTTTACATTATGAACAAAAACTAAATTAACTGAAAATGAACTGATCATAGAAAAGGCATAGCTATGCACAAAACAGCTGATTACTTAAAAATGATCTGAAGGAGAAAACTGTTTGTGCTGTGATTTTGTTTTTTGATAAAACAAATGAAAAATATAAGACGGACAGCATTGATGAAGGAATAGATGAACCTCAGCAGAGATTATTCTGCAGAGAAAATTGAAAATTACTTTAAAAACTCATATTCTTGTGTGCTCTCTTATGATTATATGTGCCTCAAATGGGGGCCACCCTGGTTATTTGGCTTTTTAAATATCCGTTTGCCATCAGCGACGCGTTTGTTGGCATCTTTAATGGGTTTTTTTAGTCGCTCACAACTAACATTCAAGTGAATAGTCAGAAACAAGAGTCACAGACTCCACGAGCTTCAGTTTGCATATAAAATGTCTAAAAGTCACGACTGAGCAACCATGGCTTGTCCTGAAGGGTCATCAGGATCAAAATGTGGCGGCAGGTCTCAGATCTGCAAAGAAACAAACCGGAAGACTTCTAGATGGACTGCCTGCAATGATTTAACCTTATATAAAAGCTAGTAAGAACCAGATTTTACCTAATTATGTCCTGTTGTGTGAAACCTTAGATCTTACTGCAAGTGTAGAAGAAGTGTTGTATGAGACAAGAACAAGAAACCTAACAAAAAAACAAAACCTAAACGAGGATCAAAAAGCACGAGGCCCATTTAGATTTTGGCTGAACAAAACTCTGCTGGATATTGTCGTCACGTACATTTTTTTTAAACGTAGAGGACATTAGCGGGAGCACAGGTGAGGCAGCGAGCGTCGTCTCCATCATCAGCAGACACACGAGGGCAGATTGGCAGGAAGGGTTTCCACTGCTCCCGTCTCCACCACCCATGCCATGCCTCTTGTTGTTTGGTATGCCATATGTTTTGCACATTGTGTACATATTTATATAGATGTAATGCATATTTTTATACATGTGTAACATCCATGGGCTCTATTTTGTAAATACTCTCAAAGATGTATATAAGCACTGTATGCTTTTATGTGTCAATAAAAGTCTGTGTACTGTGAAACACTTGAGCAGAGTTTTTGTATGTTTTTAGATTCTGTTTGTGCCCACATTTCCATTTCAGATCACTGATAGAAGCAGAGAACAGAGTGATCAAGGACGCCGCTACGTTTGAGTTTGCTGTGTGTTTGAAGCTCCTCGTTGTCCTCCGCAACATCTGATTTGCATGTCCATTTTAGCTCAGATAACGGGAACTCGCAGATCTGAACGTGGTAACAAGGCACAAAACCCATCAGAGCAGCAGCATGAAGGCCTTGATCAGCTTCTAATTTATTCCCTCATTTAATGCACATTAATCAAGATTTCAGTTTAAATTTTAAAATTGACAGGGTTGGAAAAAAAAAGCCCATTTCTCTAACACACAACACAATATATTAAGTACTGGCTCTGATTTGCATACAACATAAAAGTATATTTCTAAAAGTTCTGTATGAGAGGAAGTGATGAAGATAGAGTACGCTAGTATTGGGGGTGGTACTGATATATTTTACTGGTTGGATATTGTAGTGACAGTGTCATCCAAAAATGAATAAAATTCAAATTTAAACTCAGGCTTCAAAATGTATCTAAAAAATTTTATCTTCACTGGAACATAAACGTGTCATGCATGTTCTGAATGCCAACAATATATCTGGACAATTTGATGGATGTTCACTGCTCTAACTTATTTATTTATTAATTAATAAATGTGTTTTTTCCTGTTTGTCTTTACTTATATTTCTTCCCACTTCAGAAAAGGTTTAAAGGGAGCATGAAGATTTTAAGAAAAAGAAATTATTTCCATGCAACTCACTGGTTCTCTTTATATGTAATGACATAGATTTAAAATACGACTAATGTAATGTTGCTATGGTACAAATTATATTTTAAATAGGCTATTCACAGAAGCAGAAAGACATTAACTCAATGCACTTGAGTAAATGTGTGTATATATACTGTATGTGTATCAATCACAAGCCAAATCATTGTCTAATTTTTTAAAACAATGATATTGCACATTTCCTCAGTTTGCACAGTCCTAATTGAAACCTTTTACGTTTTTATTCTTGCAATAGTCCTTTTAGTTTTTCTTTTTGTGAAGACACGTTATACTTTTATTCCGTCTTTTTAATGGTTCAAAATTACCTTAAAGCTCCAGTTCTCAGGCCATCAAGCTGTTATTTTAAGAGGCACAAAGTTAATTAAATGAAAAAGTTTTGAAATCTGTCATACTGAGAGCTTCCTTCTTTATTTTTACGTATTAAGTGCATCTGCAGATCAACCCTGCCCGTGCAGGGTCCGTTCCTCTCGCTCACAGCTACGTGTTGCTTTCTTTATTAGAAGTGGTCTTGGCCTCAAATGAAACATGTTGCTGCCACCTGGCAAATAAAAATAGCACCATTCCTCTTTATTTGGGCAGCTTCTAAGAAATCACACATGGGGGTGGGATTTTTTCAAAAGCGAGTGGCTTTGATTGGCTGTTTATGATGTGACAAACATTCAGAAACATTGTCTGTGAAATACTGGACCAACTATCCGGTCTCGTGACCCACAGATTTGTACAGAGACCCGTTGTAGCCCGGTTTTCCTCAAACAGCAGGGGAGGAGTGGGGATTTACTCTGTTTTGGAGCCAGCACCTAGTGGTCAGTCGATGAACTGCAGCAAAATCAATATGAAAAGAGTATTAAAAAAAAGGTCATGGTGCACTTAAAGATGGTTAGCTGCCTGCATGGTTAATTAATGTCTCATATAAGGTTATCCATATTTTCTTTATTTATTTTTGCAATCAGAGGCACAGAGAAAGGCTTCCTTTAATAAAGTGGTCACATGGATTTTGTTCATTTGATCATTTTTCTACATATCTACACACAAATAAGTTAAATGAGCAAAGTGTTGTCAGGAAAGTTCACGGTCATTTTTCAGATTTCCTGCTGCCTTCAAGTCCAGAATCAGGATAACTTTCATAGTTTCCTGAAGTCATTTCTCTTTGGGGGGAGGTTTTGGTGGTCATTGATGTCCTAAGATGTAAATCTCTCACAAGATCTGATTGGTGGACAGAAGTCTAGATCGCTGTCCTTGTCTAAGGCTCTTTTCTCCACAGAAGAAAATGTTGATAGTTACAACTGGCTTGATGGTTTTCCGGGCCCTTTTTCCCTTGATTATTCAGTTCCACTGGGCTGCTAGATGGTTCTCCCATTTGATAATGCTGGGAACCACGTTTGTCAAACGCACGAGAAATGTTCTTGTGAGTGGCAGGAAATTCCTTCGACTTCCTCTTTGACATGCACCATCAAGTAGTGATTAAGTCGTCGCTGAAACTCGTGAGCTGAAGTCTGAGGACGCAGCAGTTCATCCAAATAAAAGTAGCGTCAGAATGGCTGGAAGGTGTGAATCAGCGCCTGGCACTGGGGACACCGGTGGGAGACGTTCCTGAGGTGTTTTGCCCCGAAAGGGACCAAACAGCAGCCTGCGACACAGCTGTGGAAGGAGAGAAGATGTGAAAAAAAGGGAAATCTCAATCGTCCCACTGATTTCATAGCAGTAAACATCTCAAACATGGATCTTACCCAAGAATGGAGCACAACACACACACTATCCACATTGCTTCGCCAACTGTACTGCGGGTTTCTGTTAGGACCACCTCTTTGCAGGATGGACACTCGGTGACCTCTGGTGTCCTACTTAGACTCTCGACTTTCACCAAGAGAAAGAGAGAGAGCAATAAGACGTGTGACTAAATTGTACAGTACACATTTTTACGTAGACATTAACTTGAGTACATGAGGGAACGCAGCACACCTGGAATGATGGGCCCCGTCAGTCTCGGTGCTGCAGCTGCAGCGTCCGACTGGATCGGAGGCAGCGTGTAGATCCCGCTGCGGGGTCCCTCTTTAAAGTTACTATGGGGTTCTCCGTGACCTGCTTTTCACACAGAGGTAACTTAATAAATACTGTCAAAAATATTAACAATGTACTTCCAGGTGAAAGCCAGAGAGCCAACGTGCCTCCGTTTGCTAGTGGAAGAGAGATTTCTTCAGTCGTTTTCAGATTCTTCTTCAGCTCCTGCATCTCCAACAGCTCCTTCTGGATGACCTCCAGCTCACAAGGCTCACCGTTGTCCTTAGTGGTCACTAACAACACCAAAGTTTAAATTCAAAGACGGTACTTTCTTTTTCTTTTTGTCTTTTCTATTGTTATTAAAGGCAACAGGTGACCAAAGCAAGACTACGTCCACACCAGGGCAGTTTTGTTTTGAAGTTGTTTACGCCCTTGCTAAGGCTCGTCTGCTTACTGTGATGGTCATACGATATAGTCTTTGCATATCAGACGAAGGTACCCAATGATTCAGAAGAGCAAATCATTTCTAAAGGCGATTGCAACCTTGAAGAGGGGCCTTCAGAGGATCAAAAAGTTGTCTGTGAGTGTGGATGTCAGACGTAACTGTGACCGGACGAATTAAAATAAAATCCCAGTAGCACAAAGTGTCCACATGATCAAGTGAAGCAGAAGGTTGGGTGGAGGTAGGATAATGGTATGGGCTGTCGTCACTATGGATCAGCTACATTGACCTCCTGGGGACGAAGCTAGACTGAAACTTCCAGTCCCTAGAAGATTCTATCTTGAGTTATAGCCTGTTGCTCCTCATCAGCTGTCTTCAGTCATGTTGAGAGCTTATTGATCTTTCTGAAGCATGAAATTTAGGATCATTGAAATGAGGAACCTCTTTGAACAAGACCGGGAAGCTGTTAATGGATCACAGCACTGTGGCTGCACTGATCACGAAATATTTGAAGGTGTGCAAAAAGAACAGAACAATGACCTGACCATCACATGCCATAGGACTTTTGCAATTAATATAACCTATGATTTGATATGAAATGAGATGGAATACGGTTCATGTCAGGACTGTGACTTGTTGAAAATGTTTTTAAAATAAAGGACTGACTTACCTTCACCTGGGGTCCTGTTACTGTTTTGTTCAGCCTTCTGTTTGTATTCTTGACTCTTCAGCAGGATGAGGAGTCTGTTGTGAAGCTTCTTTATGCGCAGCTCAATCTGGGTCAGACTTAGTAAGTTCACCGCCTCCTGGTGTCCTTCATGCTGGGTATCGGACTCGTACTGGCTCTGCTGCTCCTGTTCTGACTCTAAACTCGCGCTCGTGTTCAAGCTCACGTTCTGTACCGGCCTGAAAGACTGAATAACAACTTCCTGGTGTAGATTTTCCATCCTGGTTCAAAGACGTGGATCCGAATGTGTCTGAAATGGGTTGAGACGAGTTGACCCAATGTCTCAAGCTGAGTAGACGACTATGAGCAACAACCTTGGGTGAAAATCTGAAGTTCAAGTTGCTCCACAGAAAGCTTGCTTTTCAACATCCACTTTTTTCCATGTGCAGCCAGAAGAGAGAGAACATGGTTGATGATGCTGACAGCAAAAGTTTAATCCTCCTAAAATTAGTTGGAGCAGCTTTGGCATGGACGTCAGCATGGATGGATGGTGTCATTCAAATGAAGTAAACAGTGCTCATAAACAAATGAGTGCCTGTAATTCAGGGCGTCATGCAAATGTCGTGAGATGAGAGCATGTGCAGGACAATGAACAGTAACTGACCAAAGGAAAACTGTGGTTATACTGGAAGTTCTTCCAGAAGCTGGGAACAGGATCTAAGCGATGCAACAGTTATATTCTACCTAAAGCTGCCAAAGGCATCACATTATGGACAATTTCTATTTATATTAACAATAAACTGAATGTTTCTTCCATGTTGTTGAAAACACATATATAAAACCCAGAAAGAAGCAGCAGCTTACAGTTTTAGGTCAACAGCAAACTGCATATACTTGTAATTATGAAAGACTTTGTTTTTAATGTTGTTCATAGGATTCCCAGTTTATCAAAAAGAAAAAAAACATTCAAAAGTACTTCCCAGAAATATTGGAAGTGATTAACTTGTTTATTTCTGCTCTTGGATCCACTGCATGAAGAACCCTCATTCATCAGTAGATAATATAAGCACCATGATAAAGAATTACTAAAGGATACCTTTCGTCAAATACTACAACAAAGATTTAAATTCACAAATGCCACTTTTATATTTCACTATGCAAAAAAGAAGGTTTACGCTAACCTTGTCCAGCCATGCCATTAGCATCTCTAAGCTTGAAGCCATCTGAGCTGAAGCATCACACAATGAAGGTGTAGTCTGGTCAGAAAAACCTTTATTTTATATCAGTTTAGGAAAAAATGGGCACCATGGGAAAAAAAAAAGGTGGAAAAAAGACCATCCAGATGATATGGAGTTGCATCTGTGCATTTATGAAAGGTAGTTCATGCTTCTGTGACCTCAGAGCAATACACAGATATGACTGAGGGAGAAGAAGGTGCAGATGTTGTCTGGCAAAAGACCACGCCCCTAATTATGCATACATTTGTGGCTTTATCTTTTTACCTGATGAGATACATTGCATGGAGTCCAAAATCTCTTTTTTATGTGGCGGGTTCTCGTGCTCTACACCTTTCTCCGCTTACCCAAGCTGCTCGTGCAGCTGGGCGTGCCGGTGGCTCTGGGGATTCCACCTTGGGCATTGGGGGAGGTGCCAACCCACCGGCGTTGGCTGTCGTGTGTAGCCCCGTCTCTCCGGGCTGGCGGGCCTTTAGCTGGGCGGGGGGGGTATGGTCCTGGGGACATGGACCTCTTGGCCCTGCAACCGGCCTGTACTGGGTGGCTGGTTCCCGCCGGGGTCTCGGTCCGTCACTGTAGGCTTCCTGGCTGCCTTCTTCCATGGTCATGGGGGCTCCACCCGGGGCTTCCCTCTGTTGCTCGGGGTCGGGGCTCGCTGACGAGGGACTTCCTCCTTTCCCTCTCCTCGTCCCCCATGGAGGCTGCTGGTTGCCTGGGCCTGGGATTCTTCCTTGTCTGCCCCTGATAGCTTGGGTGGTCTGGTTGGCTGCTTCATACAATGATGAGAAAACTGCCTCTGTGGGCTTTTTGCCTGTTGTTGCCAATACCTTTGAGTTACCAAAAAAAAAAAAAAAAAAAAAGGAATAAGGAGGAATATAAGAATATAAGATCTGCACTGCTCAACACATACTACAACAAATGGAAACACAACAGCCAGGAGATGCTGCTTCAACAAGACTTTATTCAGGATTATGTTCCTTAAGAACTAAACACTGAAGCTGTATAATCCTGTTATTGAAACTGCAGGCTGTATAAAAAGACAATCTTTTCTCTTGTTTTTTAACTGTCTGACATTAAATCAAACTAAATTCCTGTCTTACATCAGTTAGGATTAACAAAAGAATTTCTGTTTTTTTTAAATGGCAGATGATGAGAAATTTAATTTATTTTTGTTTCTTCAAAGTCAGAAGTTTACATACACTAAGACACCTTAAAACTATTTGGGAAAGCCAAGATTGTGATGTCATGGCTTTCAGCACTTCTGACAGGCTAATTCTGAGTTAATCTGAGGCACACCTGTGGACGTATAAGAGACACATCTCAAACACTCTGCTTCCTTGTGTGACAATCATAAAAAATCAGCCAAGATATCAGGAAGAGAACTGTGGATCTCCACCAGTCTGGTTCATTCTTGGCTCCAGTTTCCAGATGTCTGAAGGTTCCACGTTCATCTGATCCAACAGTTCTACTCCAACAGAGACATCATGAATGTCCACCACCATAGATCTCAGGAAGGAGACGGTTCTGTGTCCAAGAGATGAACCTGCTTTGGTCGTAAATGTTCCTATCAACTCCAGAACTAAAGCTAAACATCTGCTGAAGCTGGTAAGAGAGTGAAACCAGTCCTGGACCCACATGGACTGAAGGACTACTCAGCCAGGAAGAAGACATTAGTCCAAAAGAAATAGAAAAAAGATGGATTACAGTTTGGGAACAAAGAGCTTTATTTCTGGAGACATGCCCTGTGGTCTGATGAGACTAAAACTGAACTGTTTGAACATAAAGAGCATTGTTACATTTGGAGGAAAAAGCTTGAGAACACCATCCAACTGGGAAGTACGGAGGTGGCACCATCATGTTGAGGGAGTGTTTTTCTGCAAGAGGGACTGATGCTCTTCACAACATAGATGGCTTCATGAGGAAAGAACATTAATGAAGCAACAGCTTAAGTTACCATCCAGAAGATCATCCAGATGAACAATGACTCTACATTCCAGGAAATTAGTTCCAAATGGGCTTCAGGACAACAAAATCCATGTTTTAGAGTGGTCATCATAAAACCCTGATCTAAATCCTGTAGAACATTTGTGTTGAGAGCTGAAAAGGCTTTTGTGAGCAAGGTGTCCGACAAACCCTTCTCAGTTCCACCAGTTCTGTAAGAGGAATGGACCAAAACTCCAGCAAACTATTGAGAGAAGTTTCTGGAAGGAATCCCAGAACGTTATGCCCAAGAAATACCGTTTAAAGACATTGGTGGCAAATGCTGAGGAGATGGATGGAAACGTCTCACTAAAAATTATTTCTCTCATTATTCTGACATTCAGCAAATAGAAATAATTTTAATGATCCTAACTGACCTAAAACTGAAAATTTCTAATGTGATTTCATTTCAGACAAGAAAAAACAAGTTACCTGTCTTTTTATACACTGTATGCAAATGTCAATATATTTTCCTCATTTTTCTGACTTCAAGGTATCCAGGCAGCATTAATAAGTACATCTCATATATATCAAATTTGCTATACAGTTTATCCTGAAATGATCTTGAATGTTTAAAAGCAACATACATTAACTTCAACACACCAGAGTTGCTTTCTGTCTCCTCTTCTTGATGAAGCTGAAACGATTCAATTTCATCAGACAATCAATCGTATAACGATCACTTTGAAGACATCTGATGGAGTATCAGAAATAGTTTGTTTAATGTGAGAAGCTTCATAAATTCCAGGTGGAAACCTCCATTACCAGCTGGATTCATGACTACCTCACAAACAGACCAC
>JBAMYA010000011.1:1045906-1114895 GCA_037176975.1 Arrhamphus sclerolepis
AGTTCCTAAAAGCAACAGTGAAGATCCTGAAACAGCAGCCACACACACACACACACACACACACACACACACACACATATATTTTGACAGTTCAGAGACAGGAAGGAGAACAGAGAGGACACACAAGCTCAAAGTTGAACTCACAACCACTGCAGGCTCTGGCTCTCATGGACCACCTGCTTAAACCATTGCACTACATAGTGGGCCCTCACTGGATTACTTTTATACGTGGTCATTTGGAGTGGGAGAAAAAACGGATTCTTCGATACATCACAATTCAGCCTTGGACATTTCTGAATCAACTATTAAATGTTGAAGCATTGATAATCCAAATCTGACGAAGCCTAACACAGATGGAAAAAAGTGGAACTTAATTGTGCAGCGTGCCGCCCGTCACCTGGACAGTGTATTAAGAGCACACAAACATGGCAGACCACGAGATTCAGCCAGCTCTGACTGCGTTAAAAGCTGTTTGGAAGCACCTTGGCTTCTATAAGGTTGATGGTGCCAGTGATTTAGACAAGAGCCGTGCTATAAGTAAGCTGTGTTACACCAAGATAAAATATGTTGGTAACACAACAAACATGAGGAATCACATCGTACGCTTCCTTTTGGAGCAGGAAGGAAAACAACTGTCAGCTGCTGCTGCTACGAGCGATTCTACTGACCAGAGAATTATTGAACTAGTATTTATGAAACTTCCATCCTCCTTGGAAAGGGATAAACAAAGTCTGTTGCAATATTTACTGAAAAGGATTCAAAGTTGTATTCACATGCTGAAACTTTGGATGAAATCCACTCCAGTGAAGCCAGTTATCCAATCACATCTTTGCATAGATGTTGCAGCATCACTTCATTTATGACAGTTGTTAAAATATTTTGGTCTCCTTTTTATCATTTTGCTTGTCATTATAATTTCTTTATGATTTTGTTGACTTCCACTGTACAAAAACTAAATCAGAGAAGCTAACTGCTGCTGCATTCTACTCTACATGTGGCATAATGCATTTGAACTCATTTTGTCTTTCATCACAGCAGCAGCCAGTCCATGCTGGACCCTAATATAGATCACATTTAAAATGCTAATGTGAACAACAGTGCAAAAAACTGGATCTAGGCAAAACATTAGAATTGAGCATTAAGACCTGCATCTGAATGGGACCTATGTAAGAGTGAGAAAGTAGCAACAAAAGAATTACCTCCTCATACTTGCGATCAGCTTCTTCTGCGATGTGTTTAGCTTCTTTAAGCTGAATCTCCTGGAGCTCCATCTTCTCTTCATCCTTTAGAGCCCTGTTCTCAATCACCTTCATGCCTCTGCACACACACACATATTCATATCTGGCTCAACAAATATCTTATACATATATTAATATATATTTATTTTACCAAGGACAACTATCAATTTTATAAAGATCATAAATGGTTACATTTTATTTAGGAATGATTCAAAAATATAATATAATTATATAATTATGTATCTTTTATTTTATTTTCAAGTCCCTTCTGAGGCCTTCACATCTTCTCTTAATGATTTAGAATCTTGTTCCCCTAACATCACACACTATTAATCATTAATCATTTTAGTTGCTCATCTGAGCCAATCAAATACAAGCACCTTTCAGGACCCCCTGCTTTATCGTTTATTGCTTATCGTCATGGCGTTAGAGTGGAAGATGCTCTCGCTTTAACATATTCACAGTCGTCCGGGCAAAGATGACAGTGCTGTGAGAATCATGACTGTGATTTTTGCAGTGCATTTAACATGGTCCAGCCTGCTATTAGAAGCTCCAGCAGTGGACGCCTCCACCTGGATTACTGGCTACCTTACCAACAGACCTCAGTTTGTTAGAATGAATGGTTGGTGTATCTGACTTGGCCATCGGCAGCACAGCAGCGCCACAGAGGACTTGACTCTCTCTTTGTATTCAGACAGAGTTGGGAGGGGTACTATTTGCAGAAATTCTCAGAAGGCTCTGCAGTTATGGGCCTTATCAGTGGTGGACAGTAGTTTCAGCTGACCAGTTTGTGGCATGGTGTGGAGACAATCATCTTCACTTAAATCTGAACAAGACAAAGACTGGGACATGATAGCATTTTAAAAAAGCAAAACTGATTTTTACATAAAGACTTAATTGTATCTTGTTAGGTAGAAGCAAAAAAAAAATCTAATTATGCAATCTTTGTTACAAAAGAGTAGCTTAACTCAACAAACATGTCACAATAAACAAACTGTAATTTTTCTGTTATATCTGTTTAGTATTGTTTATTTTATTCAAGCTAATATTTAATATTGAGTGCATATGTCACAGTCATATATGTATATGTGTATATATATATACACATATACATATATATACACACACACACACACACACACATATATATGTATATGTATATATATACATATATATATATATATATATATATATATATAAATATACATATGTTACTATGTTACTTGATGCTTTTTGAACCCCAAAGGGCGCCTTGCATTCATGAAGTCAACCATTACACTTCTCTGGGCACAAAATATTTTCCAGCTATTTAAGAGGCCATCTGTCAAACAGCTAAGGCCTGACAATAAACGCCTGACAACAGCAAATTTACATCATAACTGCTGGAAAACAAAAACAAACCTCAAAGAAACATAGCAATATTGTAAAGAACAAAGAGTTGAGATAAGCTGTATGATGCTTTATGATGATGTTTCATTGTCACTAAAGGTTGTTCTAGAAGCTGCTGTGTCACAATGGCGTTGTGTTTCCAGTCACTGATTCTGCATTTTGTTCTATTTCCTAAAATAAAAAATGACGAGGTGTAAACTGCAGTGAAAATATAGCTTTGAATTTGAAGGCCTCTTTGGAAAGCTCTGATTATAAACAATCATGGTATTATAGTGATCCTTTCCTAAGGGTCTTTTTTGTACTGTGATGTTTTAATTATGTGAGCACAATGATAAAGAGATTTTCTAAAATCACAACAAGAAGTCACCTCTCACTCTCATCAGCTGCCTTCTCAGCTTCTTCCAGTTTCTGCAGGGCTGTTGCCAGTCTCTCTTGTGCCCTGTCCAACTCCTCCTCCACAAGCTGAATGCGTCTGTTCAAGGAAGCCACTTCTGCCTCAGCCTTAAGACAGATAAAAATGATGGCGATTGAATAGTTACATTAGCTTTATAGGTCTGATGTTCTACAGTTTCCCTTGTTTTCCTGTCAATAAAGATGTTATCCATGCACCATAGTGTAACATGCATAATAAGTATTCCTTTGTTTTTTCTGTGATGTCATGCATGTCAATCCATCACATGGATTTCATAAATTAAATAGATTTCTCATTTATCTAAAACTGGCATGTTGCATAATCCTTGGCATTAAGAAAAAACAAGACAAAAATGGAATCACCGCGATGTTCACTCAGCTGTCCTATTTTGAAAAACAATTCCAAATATGACACAAAGCTTTAATTTTAACATCTGAACAATATGGCTTTGTTAAGCATATCAAAGCCAAGTCAGTGTTATTTTTGCAGTGCTCCATATCCTGCCATCAACTGCGCCCCATTCTGCCTGTGACATCATTGGTTCAGTTGTTACTAAGCTACAAATGCAACATACCAGTGCATTTAAATTTTCACAAATAAACTGGTAAGAAATGTGCCACCAAGGGTCTCCACAGCACTTCTAACATTTCATTAGAAAAAAGAGTTGAATTGAATTAGTTCAGATATACATACATCTCCTCTTCCTACTCTGCTCTTGAAACTGTACAAAAACAGTGAAACTCAAGATTAAAGAAAACAAGAAGGTGTACATGTGGCCATCCCATTTTCCACCTTGGTCATCATGGATCTTGGTGCTACTCCATCACTGTCTCCAACCCCATCAGAAAACTCTGTCACCCATTATACTCTGTCTGTCTCCAGCTGTCAAAAAGAGGCAGCTGGAATAAGGCTGCAGTTGAAGATCATAGAAACCCCAGAATCCTGAAGCCCTGTGTGACCCAGCTATGTGGGGTTCTACAACACCTTTTCAGCCTCAGGCTGAGTGAGCAGAAGGTTCCTGTGCAGTGGAATTCTGCTTTTTACCAATAGAAAAAAAATGTATCCATTACCCCTGTTAGCTGTTGAACTGTTGCACTAACATCCCTCCAGGAGAGACTTTTATTGGCCCACCTGAACAAGCAAACAAGTACCTTCCATGACCCACTTCAGTTTGCTTATTGTCGGGGGTTAGAGTCGTCAAATGCACTGCCATCTGTACAAAGCAGGCACCACCATGTTCATGTTCAGTTTCTCTAATAAATGTAATGCAATTCAGCCTTTTTTAATATGTAAGACACTCCAGAAGCAGGTCAGCAGCATAGTAGCATAGAGGACTGTACACAATTTCTCTTCCTGGTGTACACGCCAGACTTCCAGCTCATGGCAGAAAGCTGAGTGGAGGTGTTGGAGGAGTTCACATTGACACAGAATGGACTGGAGATGCAACACTGATGCTTTTATAGGAAGGAACAGAGCAGACTACTTGAGGAAGGTTAGATCCTTCAGTGTATGCAGAAAGCTGTTCATATCATCTATAAAAGCCTTGTTTGAAGACTGCTGTCATCTGTTGGGGTAGCACCATCAGTAACTTAAAAACATGATAACATGATTAAGAAGGTTGGTTGTGTTCCACGGACTTTTCCAGTGGCTCTAGAGCTGATTGTGAATAGACAGCACTGAGCTTCTTCTTAATAAAGTCATTTATCAGTCAGAAGCGTATTCAAATCTATTGCAATACAGACTGCTAGAGGCGATCCTCTTTGAACACCGGAACAATAAAGTAAAACTGAAGACTTAATTGCTGAGTAATACATAATTTTCCTTTGAGGAAACCAGGTGGTTGACACATGCTCTGTCCAAGTCCAAGTCTCCCAGGTGGTCGATGCACCCAAGCTGTCAGACCCGGCCCTGTTGGCTCATGCTGTGGTGGGGTAGCTCACCCCTTCATCAGCTCCAACATTCCACACCCCTTTAGCTTCAGCTGCAGCTCATCACTCTTGTCAGCCTGCCTGCATTGTTTCCCTCATTCAGTGCCAGATTGTCTTTACAAAATGCACTTCTCTCCAGCATTTACTCTTGGATTGACATCTTGGTTTCGACTCCGGCTTGCCTCTGACTACGTCTTCTCGCCTCTGTCCCAACCTTCTTGCAGTCCATGACAAGCCTCTCGTCTGCTCCTGATGGATTTAATTTTGCCCTGCTTATTGACACTCTGCCCGTTCACAACAGTTGTTCAGTCTCCTCCCCCTGGACTTTGTTTGCCCCGTTGATTGTCTGCCAGGTTCTGATACTACTTCCACACAGGGTCCATCAAGCACCTCCACGGTATCGCCACCTGCGCACTCACCTGCCTGCCAGTCAGCACTGTTTTCTGTTGGTTCCTGGAGTTTTCCAAAGACTGCCACCTGTTGCCTATTGGAATATCTGCCTGTTCAAATTTCTACCAGATCTTGTGCTGCACTTGGGTACTAAAATCTGCCCCTGACACAAGCCTGTTCTGGGTGCATTCGAGTCATCCCTTCCTGTTCCTGTGGCTGCTCCACCATCACCTTCATCAGTTCCTCCTCTGGTCTCACCTGGCCCTGCTCCAGCTTCATCAGCTCCATCACCTTCATCAGTTCTTGCACCTGTTCCTTCTCTGGCTTCATCGGTTCCTGCTCTGGTCACATTGGTTCCTGCTCTGGCTTATACGGTTCCTGCCCTGGTCTCCTGTTTTGGATTCTTGGATACCTAGTCCAGGGCACCCATCTGAACCACATCTGCCTCATCCCCAGCGCCAAGGACACCCCCCTGAACTGTCTCAGCTTCATGCCTGAAATCATGGGAGCCCACCTGTACTGTCTTGGGACTAGTTCCCTCCTTTGGGCCCCCTCCGCCCTCCCTGTGTTGGTTTTGCAGTTTTTTTCTGTTTTGTTTTGTTTTTGGACCGTCTAGGATCCAGTCCATGGAGGGACGGTTCCGTCATGGTTTAGGTTTTAGTTTCTGATTTTTCTGGTCTTGTCCTGCTTTTAGTTTGAAGTCCTGTTATGTTCTGTTTGACTTTTCTGTTGCACATGACACCAGGATTGTTTTCCAATCATAAACATATATTTAATTCTTCCTTATATAATATTCTAGATAAAAATAACTGTTGCAACTCAAACTTTGACCATTTGCATAAAAATGATTTGTTTGAAGAGGTTTGGTCAAGGTTTAGATCAAATCAAAGTCCCAAAACAACAATCAGAGACGGACTTTGAGATGGAGATTATCTATCTACAGTGGGACAAAAGCGTTTAGTCAACCATCAATTGTGCAAATTCTCCCACTTAAAAAGATGAGAGAAGCCTATAATTTCCATCATAGTTATACTTCAACTATGAGAGACAAAATGAGAAAAAAAAAATCCAGAAAATCACAGTGTTTGATTTTTAAAGAATTTATTTGCAAATCATGGTGGAAAAAAGCATTTGGTTAATAACAAAAGTTCATCTCAATACTTTGTTATATACCCTTTGTTGACAATGACAGAAGTCAAGCGTTTTCTGTAAGCCTTCACACACTGTTGCTGGTATTTTGGCTCATTCCTCCATGCAGATCTCCTCTACAGCAATGATGTTATGGGTTTGTTGCTGGGCAACAGAGTTTCAACTCCCTCAAAAGATTTTCTGTGGGGTTGAGATCTGCAGCCTCATTTATAAAACATTACGTAGATTTCATCCTGAAAGATTTTAGCGCCAAAGAGTTAGAATTTTCGTCCGCAAAAAAAGGATTCCGATTTATAAAACTCTACGTACGCACACCAGCAAGCAATTTCCCTTAATAGATCACAGCTGTATGTCAACGTTTGTGTAAAAGGCTCCGCCTCCTGTCCTGCCCTCGACACGCCCACATTCAACCATAAGTGATCAATGCAAAGCATCTCGTGAATGTCAATGTGTATTTAAATGAGCAAGCCGATCAATGTTATTGGTCAAAATGGTAACCATGGAGACCACGCAACCACACTCCAAGCGCATGTGCGTCTGGAGGAGGACGGATGCTGATGAATGATGTTCTGCAAAATCAAAAAGAAACTATTGATGAACTGAAAGAAATTGAAACAATATTGAGCAATTTGTGCGACATTATGTCTGATGTGTCAAACGCATTTTCAAGGACTTGTTAAAGAATGAACCTTATTGCTGTCTTAAATGTCGTGTGACATCATCGCGGAGCCGGAGACCCCCAGGATTGTCTCATATGCAGCTGTGCGCTATGCAGAGTTCTTTATCCATGTGATTATTCGTGTTAGTGTTGGAAGTCACTAAAATGCAGTCTAGAAAACCTTGCGGGAACATTACGCAGGATTACAGGTGTGGTCCAAAGGTTTCGGAATATTGGGAACTTTTTGATGCACAGAAATTCTTTATCGATCCTGACTTTTGCGAGGAATATTGCGACCGCAAATTTCACCCTGCTTCACGCAACATTTTCTTGCATAACAGGTTTTATAAATGAGGCCACTGGTCTGGAGCGGTAGAACTACATAGGGTGCCTTTAAGTCCTGGCTTCTATCGTGTACATTAAGACATACGCCTAATAATTTAATCATCATACTCATCAAGCTTCTGGACTTGTGCAGTGTTACAAGGTGTATCACTCCACCCACCACTGGACACCTTTGCCCTGCCTGAACATACTCTGCTATAGTGTCTGGAAAAAACAATGGTATCAAAGTTGAATCTACATGAATGATCTTCAGATGGAACTTTGAAAGCCCACGGTTCACCTCCGCTGAATGTATCCCAGTTCTTGACAGACAGCACAGTAATGGGATTGTTTGTATTGTCCAATGAAGACGTTAGTGGTTTAAATGATCAGGCAGCTCAACATGCAGCTTCACACCACAAAGGAAGAAATAAAAAGCTCCCAGCTTTGAGGAAACGGTTCCTGTAAAAGCTTCTTTTAACGTGGAATGGAATGATGTTTTTGCTAATCCAGGGTTAGAGTTATTATCAATCTTTTCTCATAAATGCTGGACAGATTTAAACGTGTTGGTGCTGGTATTTCTAAGATCTTGTGACGATCTTTTCCCATTCCTTTGATGCAAGCTGTCTGAGCTCGTTTGCTTGTTTGTTTTCTTGTAACATTGCAATGGCCCGATTCTCCACAGATATCATCAGTGTTTCGTTTGATCTGATCGAACCCCTGCTGTCGCCACAGAGCTGCTTCACAGTCGAGGCATCAGAGCCGAGCTGCAGTCCTGTAGCAGGAAATCTGACTGGATCGGCTTAAATTAGGTTACAAAAAAAAATTACCTCAGCTCAAGGGAGGCGTATGAAAACACAGCACTGTGTCACTTTACAAAGCAGCCATAGAGATAAATACAGGGTGACACGGCAGACATCTTAAGGGAGACAGATCTCACAAAGGCAAAAAAAAAAAAAGAGTGGGGTGCTGACTGATGCTGTGTGAATGTCTGCGGCTGTGATCTCCTGCAGTGTAACAGCTCTCTAATTCACCTGTAAACCTGGTTTACTGCACCTTTCTCCCCCTCAATGTCTTTTGAAAATGTCTTGCTCTGCATTCCAGTCCCTCTTTAGATGTGTGAGAGGGCAAAAGAGAGCAGAAAACGAGAATTTGAGACGGATCTGCTGAGGACACGAAGAGGTGATGTTAAAGGAAGTGAAGAAGGGAAAAAAATATAGAAAAGGACATTTTAAAGCTTGGTGTGACCAGACATGGGAACAGAAACAGTGTGTGTGTGTGTTTCCGTCCCTCTCTCCATCACTTCCTTTTGTACTCAGAGGTCTCTTTTTATTCACACACACAACTTCCCGTGCTTCCAGTCTAAGTGTGGTGTATTGTTTTAGAGCTGGTGTGTGTGGCTGCTAAGTCTGGTGCTAATACGTCCAGCCAGGCTGCACTGATACAACACTGAGAACAGGGATAAAGCCGGCTTTGTGTCCAACTCAGGATCTCAGGCACAGAGTGGCTGAAATGGCACACAGCCATTGTCACAGGTTCACTGCGGTCATAAAAACACACGCACACGCCAACACCAGCAACGGCTGAGGCCAATATTAAAAAGTGTGACTGCAACACTGTCCAGCATCGGTGGATCCCTGCCATATAATCTTGAAAGTTCAATTTAATTACCGCAAACAAACAATGCCATCTGTCCAGAGTTGCTAGCAGGCTTGGTTGCCTTCTTTTTTTTTATGTTGTTTATGACTGGAGCTCGTTGTAATATGAAATGTTTGAGGCTTTATAATAACAACATACGTAAATAGTACCATTCTTATTAAATTAATAGATGTTTAGGCCTCTCGGGTGAAGTGTAATGAGCCAATATAACAAATCTGACAGCGATATAAACCAGATTTGGAACAACAAAACAATCACCTGCAACTATTTTTCAGGCAAACTGTGTGTTTGGAGTAATAATGTCTTCTCCATGGCTGCGTGACCTTTCACCTCATATTGGTCAAATGTTGTCAGAAGCTTTCAAAAGCCATGACATCATCATCTGGGCTTTTAGAAAAAAAATGTTTAAAAGTATAGTAATCTCAGTACAATTTAACTTCTGACTTTAAAGAAAATAATAATAAAAAGAAAGAAAAAAGGGGGATTATGTGTCAGTTTTTAATACATTTCTTCAAAAATGGGGAAACCAGCTGCTATGAACAGAGCTGTGATTTCATAGCCAAAAGGAGCTCTACTGTACTGACCGAAAACATGATATAAATGTCATTATGACATCAGGAAATAACTTGTTTGATTTATTTATTTGCAAAGCAGAAACAAAAAAAGTGGTAAAACATGTCTCCTTTGATGCCACGCTGACTGCTGGTGCCTTTTTCCTGTTTGCCATTTGGCGCTCTGAAGGGAGAGAGCAACGTGTTTAGAGGCTGGAAACAGCTACAGATGGGAGCTTTACAAGGAAACACTATGTTAAAACTGCAGGCTGTAAATGCCATAACTATGAGGTTGACGAGGCTTCAACCCTTCATGAAGTTTTCAGTCATAGCGCAGGACAGATATTAAGCCAAGATGCTCAGTATTTGAATGAGAAAAATGTGTATTTTTAAAGACATAGCATCCACTCAGCTTAAGTGAATGCAGACTTTTTGTTACTTTTCCTTTTCGTATTATGGCTGTAGCTTCTTTAATCCCTCTACAAAAAATCTCTATCTTCGAATTGTAGGTCAGAAAGTTTTGTTTTTGTCATCTTGACGACAGCAATTCTGGTCCTTATCAGTGTACTGGTGAAATGAATATAATTCGATTAGTAAATGAATATTAGGCTGCAAATATTTGTGTTTGAGGGCAGGTTTGGATGAGCTGCGTGCCTCTGGCATTAGCTGCACAGTTGCACATCCCTGTCACTAAAATATGGGCATATTTGACCAAGAAAAACAAGGATTGCGCGTTAACTGTAAGTTTGAAAGTCGTCCACAGAACTGATGCAGCGCTACACGAGTTCATCTTTCAGTTGGAGCTCATGTTGACACACAGATGCTTCGTTTTGCACAACATTTCTCCAGTCAGGACTGCAGATGATAGGGCGTGATCTACAACAGAGAATATCGAGTTTGTTCCTAGACTGTACAGTCAAATATTCTCACTGACATTTTTAAAAAAAAGGTTTGGCTTCATAAGTGCAAAATCTCTGAGAAAAGTCTAATTTGAAGCAGAATTATTCACTTATTTATTTATCTGCATCCTGCTTCTTTCAGACAGTGCAGTTAGGCATCATTATGGTGTGTACGTGCATCATCCTATTCCCACTTCCTGCTGCTGGCTGCAGCTTTTCCAGTGTCGATCTGGAGTCTTCACCTGGAGAGAACAGAGGAAGGTGAGGTGCCGGATTACAAGCGAATCCAATGTCACTCCGCTCTCCTGCCTCCCTCCGAACAGAGCAGTGTCCTCTGTCTGCCGTGCCCACGGGCATTCTGCTGCTATGTCCACTTATATTGCACCTTGTAATATATATATATATATATATATATATAAATATATAAAACATATCACTGTTCTCAGGACTATACTCCCCTCTATTTTGCAATAAATGAAATATATCAGCACTGCTACTTCTGTACAGGATGAGAGATTTCCTACTAAAAGCTGCTACAGGAGAATTTAAAGGTGCCATTCATTGACACATTTAAGGTGTATTGTTCCGCATAAAGAAAAAAACAAAAACAAGAAATACTTTCATCTTCTCTCTAGATTTCAGATATGCTGTTGCATTTGTCTTTCAAGGGCAGTAATATACGTCAATTTGTTTTCCAAGATGTTAGAAAAAAAAATATGATTATTGCACTGGTCCCACTGAAATCACACATTTTAAACTTAAAAAGACTGAACCTCTCGTGGTCGAACTAACAGACCCTGATGCTGCAGTTGAAGCTGAGCTGAAATGGAAACATTCAACTGGACTTTTATATATTTATTTTTTTGCAGTTGCTCAACTACAAAATCTCAACGCTTGCAAAATGAAAATGGGTGCTATCGCCGCCGATGTACGGTAGTGGAGGCTGTCCCAATATGCATGCATATGAAAGGAATCAAAGACAGGGGTCCAGTTGGACATACGGATAGAAAACTGTCCCACGGTACCATCAGCAACAAAGAAAAACCTTCTCCCAGGTTGGTTTGGATCTATCATCATTCTACATTTTCTCCACATGGAAAAACACAACTTTGTCTCTTTGGTGACCCTTTTGTGATGTTACAGGCCATTGTAGCTCCTTGGAAATAAAGGAGACGGGCGGAGCATAGGTTTGATGTCAAAAAATGCTGTGCTTTGTGTGAAAGGATGCATAAACTGAGAAGTGACTTATCGCTCCATTACAGGGAGTGTTAAGAAGAGATCATCAGCATAGATATTATGTTTAGATAGATTTCATGTTTTCATGCACTGTCAGGTGGAGCTCTTGTCACATTATACTTTGACATGTCTCAACAGCTTGTTTGGAGTAAACAAAAAGCAGAAACATGTACTTCAGAGTGAGCATTTAAACGGTAACTACGGGTTCCACTGAGCAAAACTTTGCCCAGAAAACCTGTCCATGAGTGGCAGATCGGCACACAATCTGCAACCATTTTCTTTCCTGTGGGGGAGGAAGTGTTTAGAAGGTGAGATAAGGACACAGTGAACTCCATGACCCCCTCCCTCCCTTACCACCACCACCACTGGCATGTGTGCATTTGCTTGTGTGGTGTGCGCTTATGAATAGCGATCCCTTGCGCGTGGACAGCTGGTATTTGTTTGTGTTTACATCTAAGGAGACGAGGCTTGAGGGAGGTGAAGACAGCGATGGCTGCAGAACTGAACTCCCTCTTTCAAAAGCTTTTTTCCCCCCCTCCACCACTGAGCCTTTTATCTATCGCCCTTCCTTGCTTTACTGCAGAAGCTTAAAGCAGATTGGTTCGCTTTCAGATGCACAAAGCCAGATGGAGCAACTGAAAAGGAGCTTTTGCTGAGCGTGATTGGAAGGTTCGCTGGGTGACTGTATTAGACCCACCTAAGAGAATGGAAGCCAAGAGGGAGCTTAGGATGCAGCCGTCATCCTGCTGTCGTCATTTAACACACTCCTGTGGTGACGAGCGTAGGGCGGGTCACTGTGTCACGGTCAGGAGGCCAGATGAAGAGAATCCCGTGGTGCCCCGAAACTTTTTCAATTCAATCAACTCCATCAAACAATCAAGAGTAGGTTGACATACAATATTTATTTAGGTTCACAAAAATGATAAGTTAATTATCAGGTAGTCCACAAATATTGTGGGAATGGTCTCATACAGTCATACAAGGGGGGAAACATACATGAGAAACCATTTATGAACAGGCCCACCCAGAAACGCTCTGATTTTACAAAATAAAGTATGAAGCATGGAGAAAGGATGAATTCAAACATTAGTTTAAACTAAAATAATAAAAAGGAAGGTGGTTATTTTTTTCATTATTATATCCATTTTCCTAATTATTTTAATCTTAAAAAAAAACAAAAACAACGCTATTCAAATACCCTATTCTCCTCTTACATGTTGTTCTTTGATCAATGTAAAAAATAACCCAAAAGGGACGAACTAGAAAAAAAAAAAAAAAAAGGGGGCGAACCTGCATTTAAAAATATTGCCATATATCAGGATTATCCCTCAGCAGTGTCAATGCACCAATGACTTATTTAAGCTAGAAACCTAAACGCTGTAAAAAACCCTCCACAGTACAGTATCTGAGGGTACCTATACTGTATGCTGTATGTCTGAAAGTAGTTTGTAGTGTCCCCAAACTGCCCACGGTGGGCTTCCTGAAGCCATCCCCCGCATATTCTCTCGAATTTAATCCACTCCGTCCCAACTTTGTCTTTTCACAGACATCTCTGTGTCCATTAACTCTGAGAATGACAGCCACCACCCAACCCTCACCTTTTATACCCACAGCCCTCCGAAAAAAGCCTCAACCTCATGTCTGTTTGCTACAAAAGATGTTCCTCGGTATGAACATGCCATGCAAAGTGCCAATTCTGCTTAAAACGTGTTCTTTTTTGTTTTTCTATTTTGTAGCCATTTTTCCTCCAATTCAAACTTTCAAGACAAAAATAATAATTAAAAAAAAAAATCTCAACCTAAAGTCCCACCCACGTTCAAAGCCTTCTCCATGAACCTTTTAACAAAAACAAAACATTTAGCATTATAAACGATACTATATGAAACAATGATTTTCTCATTTTGCTTGTAATAATCCAAATCTCCAGAAAAAGTATAGAGTGGACAGCTGTAGTCAGAGTCCGCATTTAAAACTGAGTCAGGAAAAGTCGCTGCAGCGAGAATCAGTTAGAGTGGCTGCTGCCTTTAAGAAATAAAACCTTTAAAAACGTTGTCCTGCGTCGGCAACAGTTGGTTTAAGAAGAATCCCTGATTGGCTGAAAGAAGTCAGGTGACCACCAAGTGAGGTAAGAAAAGTCCCAACTTTTGAGGATGGGGATGACAGTGTGGAGGTGTTTCTTCTAAACCCTAATGTGTGTCTGTATACATATATAGATGTGTGTGTGTGTATGTGTGTGTGTGTTTACATTTCGATTACAAACCGACCAACCGCTCGCACAGGTCCACGCTCACGCTGTAGCGTGTGATGGTTTGAGTCATCTAAACCACTGCGTTTGTAAGTTCCTCTCTCCTCGTGCAGCGCAGACGGTTGCAGAAACACACAACACCAGTGGCTTAAAAACACTGGCTGAAAAGATGGTCAAAAACGAAAAAAGAAAAAAAGAAAATCTAAACAAAAAAACTGGAGTCTGCTGCCTTGTATGTCCTTGAACATCACATAAATCCTTGGGCATGACAATTTTTTTTTTCCATTTCTTTTTTTTTTTTTTTTAAGCTCAATTGTATTTCTTGTATCTATGCATTTATAGGAAAAACTTACAAAGATTTCACTTGCTCTCTTATTACTAGGTGTGCGTATCTTTTTCTAGTTTTGTATTGATATTTGCATTGGTTTTCTCCTCCTCTTTAATTGTCCACAATGAGTTTGCGTAGACTCTCGTCCTCCCGCATCATTCGTTTGTTTTGTTTTTTTTGGGAAAAAAAAGACCCATTTATACCCATTATCGCTTCCCACCCTCCCAACATTTGTCCCCGCCCCCATCTCCCGCTTCCCTCCCTCCCCGAGGTGGAGGGAGAGGGGCCTATTAAGTCCCTTGCGGCCCTTCATCTCTCTGCCTCCATCGCTACGCTAGCCTTCTGCTCGGCGCCTGTGTGTGGGTTGACTCCCATAGGCCAGGCTTGGCAGGGCTGCGTTGGGGGCTGCCCCTGAGTCCAGAGTCCCTGTGGGGGTTGCGGCACATTAGGTACATTTGGTGAAATCCCCCAGCCGCCGACCTGAGGGGGAGGGGGCGAGGTGGCCATGGAGCCCGCCATGGGGCTGCCGCCGCTGCTGTTGAAGCTCTCGGATGCTTTCAGCCGGGAGAACATGGTCAGAGCATCTGGGAAGTTGGGGGGCGTCGCTGGTGTGTTGGCTGGGGTGCACATCTGTGGGCGAGGAGAGCAAAAAAGAAACCCCACAATTAATATGAGTTTTATATTTTATGGCATTTAACTGCACCTACATTGGCATTTTACCCCATTTATAACATTTCAAAGTTGATTAATTTAACTTCTGACATTGGAAAGAAATATAATTTGTTGATTAGTTGATGAATGTAGAGTATTACGCGACGGCAGCCAAAGAAAAAGCATCCCGTCTTGTGACTGAACCACTCGAGTTTTATTGCAACTACTATCAGAGGACAAATTGGTATTTCCTCCTTTTGTTTAATGTGTTTTTCCCTGTGTAATCTGTGGCTGTAAAACAGTGAGGCCATAGGGAGGTTATCCCTCTTAGGAGCCGATCTGATGCACTAATATCAATGTGAGCTCTAGTGGAAAAACGTTTTCTACTAAAGCACAGTCATCATTAACAAAAAGCAGTTTTCATCTGGGTTTTTAAACTGAAACTCCGTACAACGTGGCCAGCAGGCTGTTCTGTATAACTGAAGGGAAATGTAGGGGAATCCCAGCCTCTCACTGCTTCCTGCTGAGGGTCCTGATGATCACATAACACTTGATTTAAATGCACTTCCTGTTTCTACAACATGGTCTCCAATCTCATTTAGCAGAGCAGATCATTTATAGATACACACAAATAGAAACACAAATCTGGCAGATGCTATTATTTCCCTCCTATTCCTTTTTTTGTCCATCAGTGTTATTGATCTACTGTCAGAAGAGCTGCGTTTTCTTATTTTTTTTGTTTTGCTTTTTTTTTGGTGCCACATAGAGAACACTGGCAGCCGACAGGCCACGCAAACATGTTTGGTTATTAAGAAATAATAAGCTTTTTCCACGCTGCTGTTCAGCCTTCTTCCTCCTCCGTCTCTGTGACGGAAAACAACAACCTACTGTATTCCACAGGGAAGCAGAAATGGAGCCACCTTTAGCCAGGAGGGTTGTCTTCTAAAAATAAGAGCCTGGACTGAGAGGGCCAGGCTTGGCACGACAGGAATCAACATGACTGAATAACACCAAAATCACTGGCCTCAACAATGGAAGAAAGCAAACCTGGCAACTCCCATGCAAGATCAAATAGCTGAAACACAGTGTTTGCTTTCAAATTAAATCAATTTTATCTGCCATCTTTTGTGCTTCTTTCAAGCATTTCAGCAGTTTCTACAACAGTTTCACTAAACTGTTTGCTTGTTTTGGGGGTTTTTGTTGTCTTTTTTTGAAAGGGGGGGGTGGTGTGTGAAGTTCTCCTAAATGGACTTACCAGCTATGAAGAATACCAACTGCACTGACACATGGATACTGTCCAAAAAAATAAAAGAAATGCTAACTTGCTGAAGGGGGGAAGAGAGCTGGAAACAACATTCCCTTTGCTGACAACCAGAACTGAAGCTGACCCGCGGTATCTAATCTAGTCTTGGCTGCATCACCCAGGATGTGCACACTGTGACACAGCCTTAGAGCGCGAGCAGACTTCACAGGAAAAACAACTGTGACAGGAATACCATTCCTCCCTTGGGGGTGTAAGTAAACCACCTTGCCCCCTAAAAGTGCTGCGGCTTGCAGCATTCAAGTCTGCAGCCGGGCCGGACCGGGTAGGAGGTTCTGAGAGAAGCAGCCTGCTAGGAAAGGTGAACACGTCCACTGTGGGCTCTGATAGGAAACGCTGGCTCATGTCTCTGAGGCTGCTTCCTGCAGTAAAGAGACACCATGGAATGTTGAAGTGACCTCTGTGATCCTTCTTGTTCTTTGTGAGCAGCCACCGAGGTTATGTGGCTGAATTTCTTAAGCCTCGTGACGAGTTTGTGAACTGGGAAAACTACAGATGAGGCCTTCTGCCGCTTTGTCTACTGCACTTAAATAAATATGTAAGCGGGAAAAAACAAAAACAAAAAACGCTGACATGTGACCTTTAAGCTTGTCTGCTGTGTCCTTCGCATCTTACTTACTCATCCATAAAAACATAACCAGATAAGCAGGTACAAAACACACCTGCATTCAGCTGAAATGCTTCACATATTTTTATGCTGTAGCCTTGTATCTATCAGTAAACAAAAACAGGAAACAGAAAGTAGAAAGAGAGGTGATAAATTAACAACATATTTTTTTTCATGTCACTGAGAATGATAGTTTTGTCTTTGCCAAGGACCTTGGACAAAGTCGGAGATGCAGACGGTATCGACCCACAAGGACGAGGATCTGGTTCAACAACTCAGCGGCTGCCTCCATGTTTGCCAGGATGCCTGAGTTTGGGTTTCCCTGCTCATCAGAGAGCATCATAAGTGAACCAACATCCACCATGAGCTGTAACATTTAAAACCTTCATCTTTGTATTTAGGCTGACGTTACAATGACAAATGCCAATTACCTGAAGATTTTTGTGGACATGGTCACAATCTGCCTTCACATGTAGAAATAGCACTCTGCAACATTAGCAGCATCCTGCTGCAGGACAGCAGGACAACAGCAGAGTCTGAGGTGGTCACCTGGCCGCCAAAGTCCCCTGATACCACCCTGATGGCATCTGACTGCAATCCCAAACCACAACCTCTACTGCTAACATCCTGGTACCAGACGCTCCAGAACATGTTCTTGTCTACCGTCTGAGCTGCTCAATATGAGGCAGGTGGTTATATGTTATGGCTGATCAGTTTACAGTATATATATGTATATATATAGAAACATCTTGTCTTTCACTACCAGCCTAATGAGACACATCTGCTGTTACTATAGTCATTCATAACATTCATTGATTTTTGACATACTGTAGACGTTGTTTTGTCTCCATTTTCTAAATGTATTCTCTATGTAATAACACTCCTGTTTAGAGCCATAGACTGTATATAGCAGCGGTTACGAGGCTTCAATGCCTCTCTTTGACACCTGATACCTATAAGGAATTATACGTAAAATGAACACGACGAGCAATAGTTAATTAATTGAATAGCCCTGTATTGATTAGTGGGAACAATGTATCAACTTGGCATCTCATAACAGTAGTTAGTGCTTTTTGAATGCGAGATCTTTTGGCTCTAGTACATTGTGAGAGTCAATGCTAATGACTTTAAGGCGCTTCATTGGCTTTGGATTTCAAAATAGCTGACTTTGTCCAATTCTCATACAGTATATGATTATTGAGGCTGATCACAGAAACAGCCCCAGAGACGTAAAGCATCACTGAGGTGTGTAATCTGCAACCTTGTAGCAGATTAACTCTTGCTGCACTGACACAAGGACAGTAAAACATTGCAGAACCAGCTGGATTATGACATGGACCAAAAACCAGATTAATCTAAAAACAACTAATGTGCAACTGGGCTGAGACAAGATGGTTAACATTTCACAGGAGAACGTTCCTGCCTGTCTGCACATGTACAGTGTGGAAAAGGCCATAGAGGGAAAGAAAATATACACTGCAAACTATTGCAGTGTGTTGAATTAAAATGTGTATGTTCAAAATGACAGTTGAGGTGTTTAAAGTTCATGTAGCGGCGCAAAGAACAGAGAGTGCTACAGGACAGAGGCCTAGCCATTTGTTGAAGATATACAGATGGTGAGACCGGGAGAATAACAGACAGTGAGAGGCAGCTTGTGTTAAAAAACACAGCCAACAGAGTGCAGTTGCCATGGGGACGGTTGTTTTGAGGAAGCAGCGCAGATCTCTTGTTGACGGGACGGAGCTCAGGCAGGGCTGACTGTGGTCACAGCGGCCCGGCTCAGTTCGCCCTCTCCTCATTTCTGTTTGCAGACGCCATCCCGCCTGGCAGTACCCGCTCCAAACTTGCCTGTCGTGAGCGAAACATTAAGCGTTTAACACTCCTCCGTTTGTTTGCATGCATGCATGCATGCGTGCGTGTGTTTGTCTGCAAACACATATGAGCTGAACTTCTTTCCAGCCCAAACGAAGACATTCCACAGAAATATGAAGGGTGTGCATGTGGCAGGCTGGAAAGAGATGCTTTCTATCCTCTTAAGTTCTGCAGAGATTCCAGTTACATCTTGTGAACCTAAATGGGCTTCTTTATGGAATGTTTGCCTCAGTGCTCTCTGGTTCCAAATTTAGTTAAATAAACAGAACTCAAAATTGTCAAAAATAAAAAAAATTGTATCTATACTCGGATAATTACTGTTGCACAAATCAAGCTACTGCCAGCATTGTTTCAAGCACTCAACCAAACTCAAACAACCAATAAAAAAATCCTCAGAGGATCACTTAAAAAAAAAAAAAAGCAGAGGAAGGGTTACAATGTCCCAGCCAGTCTAATCATTTCTAAAACAATATTTAGAGGTTAACCAAGCTTTTTTTTTTTTCCTCCTCTCTCTTAAACATTAGTGGGATCACACGGCATGTCTGTTTTCTCTCTCCTCTATCTTTCCCTAACTACCATCTTCCTGCCTTCCCCTCCACCTCCCTTCTGTCGGACTTGTTGGGTTCAGTTCACACTCTGTATGCCAGCTCCTGAAGGAAACTGTGCTGCGAGATCTGCGAGAGACGAGAATCACGGCTCAAACATGACAGCTCACGTCTCAATCCATCAAAGCCCACATTCCAGGAAGAGCAGAATTTTTTGACCTCATTGGAAAATGTTACTTTCCTTTTGTTGTGCTGTACAGATAAAAGCACCTAAGAGATTAAATACTCTCCACTATAAATCAAAGTATGTTTGCATTTTCAGTGCCCTTATTTACTCATATATATGTACCCAAAATGTTAAGCATTTGTATATCATCTTTAAATGTGAGACACAACACACCATCATGTCAGTCTAAATATAAACTTAAGATACGTATGCTAAAATTAACTTTGTAGAATCTTTAAATGATTACAAATGTGGAAGATTCCTTGAATCACAGCTTCCTCCTTTTGCTGCACATATTCATTTTTACTTATAGCAGGCTGCAGACTCTGATTCAACGGTAACGGGGTTCCCTTCATCTTCAGATAAAGTAGCGAGGGGAAAAAAGACCTTTAACTTTAAATCAAGTGCAGTAAAACGTTATCAATAAGGATATGAGTGCTAAGCTTTTAGATGTTAAGAAAAACTACTACGGTTATGTGAAAAAGAAACTAAACCATCTGTCAATTTTACTATCAGCTCAAAAATCACTGTTTAAATGAGGATAAAATGCAGAAGTAGTGTGTGGAAAACTACGAACACACCCATGATGTAGAGCCAGCTTTAGCAGCAATAACTTGAAGTCATTATTCTGAATGGCTTTATCAGTCTCTCACATAATCAGGGAGAAAATGTGGCCCACTCTTCCATACAATGTTGCTTCATTTCATTTAAGTTTGCCAATACTGGTTTATTCACAGCCCTGTTAAGGTCCCACTGCAGCATGTTGAGGTCTGGACTTTGACTGGGCCATTGCAACACTTTGAATCTTTCCTTCTTTTTTTTTTTTCTTCCCCAGTCTTTCTGTTGTAGATGTGATGATGTGCCTGGGATCATTATTTTGTTGCGTCACCCAGTTTCAAATGACCTTTAGCTGGCAGACAGATGGCCTCACGTTTGACTCTAGAATACACTGGGACATATTAGGCGGGTGCAAAACAAGCGCACATCATCACCCCTCCGCAACCATGTTTGAGAGATGCAACGAGGCGTTTGTACAGGAAAAAAAAAAGACATTTGTAACTTTACAAACCTAACTACTTGCCATGTTTTTTTTTTTTTTTAAGAGAACACCCTTTCTAAAAGCAACCCTTCCAAACAAGCCATAGCTGTGCAGTCTTTTTCTAGTTTTACTGTTATGAGCTAACATTTAGCATGTTCACTGAGGCATATATATTCTGAGACGTAGATCCTGGGGGTTTCTTTTTTTTTTCCAGGTTTCTTTGACTTATTGTAAGGTCTGACCTTGGGGTGAACTTGCTGAGACATTCACTGCAGTTATGTTTGATTTTGAATGTTTTCCATCTGTGAATGATTTTTTCTCTTGTAGAGCGACTCCAAAATGTTTGGAAATAGCATTATGATTCTTCCTAGATCAATGTACGCCAACAATTATCTCTGAGGTTTTTCTTTCTTGGCATTATGTCAATACACACCTAAATGCTCCTAAACTGCAAACTACCAAAACTTGTTTCTTACAGATGCAATCACACTAACTGGTGATCAAATAATCAAGTTAATTTGTTTTGCATCATGTGACTGTTACTTACCCTATTATTTCCAGTAGAGGCATTTTTTTCTTTTAAAATACACATCAGTTCTATATTTATCAATAATGTTGCAGTGTTGTATTTTGAAATTTGTAAGACCTGATAAGAACTTGTAGTTCATCTGAAGGCAACCTCATAATCACCACTGAGAAGCTGAAAAGAGTTTATTTTTGAGTGTGTAGTGAAAATGCCATTCTATTCTCTAATACAGCAGGCCTCTTTAAAACTTTAAAGAATGTTTTAGAGCTTTGTTAGACCGACAATGAAAATACGAGTGACTGATGGCACCCATTTAAATAATGTTTTTATGGGACTGGGACAGAATGTATAAAGAAATACTCATGACTTGAAACTCTAGACTAACACTAAGATATGAACATCACTTTCCTGGCAAAGATCACAGACCTCGTGTTTAGTTAAGGTTACGGGAACCGTACTTGGAAGTGTTGACTATAACATGCTTCTCAAATCCGTAACCTCAACAGATGCAAGTTTACCAAAACTATGTTCAATAAACTTAGTACTTGTGATGTTAAAAAAAAAGACATTCATAGCTTTATTTACTTGTAGTGTAGCAGTATAAACCCCCCAAACCGAGAAAAGCAATACATTTTCCATTTTGTGGCTTAAACACACACAAAAAAACGTTGTTTTAAAACAATTGTTGTAAAATAAGAAAAAGCTAAATTAAAAAAAAAAAAAAAGAAGAAGAATCTTGGAAAAACAAAGCTGAAATAAAACATAAAGAAGGAGAGGAAAGGAAAATAAAGCCTGAAGTGCTGAACAGACGGTTGGTGCATTAACAGTACATGAATCTGCCTGCCTGTTAAATGTTTAAATAGGGAGTGTTCTTATGGTGTGTATGTAACCGTCCACTGCAGCTGTTTATGGAGATCCCAATGCAACTATGACTGTATGAAAAACAGTCATAGTTCTTTGAAAATTATGAAATAATTTAAAGGCATTCAATAAACCTGTAGATCCACTGTTTCAACATAAAATCTGATCGTTTGGAAACAACTGTCTTATGAAACCACTGATAACACAGAACAAACAAATCTCTGGTTTCTTGAGTTTATAAACTGGCAACACGTCCACCAGCACTGCAGACACATTCAGAGACAGCCTCAGTTAAACTCTCAGTACTGACCAGGCAGGAAGAAATGCAATCCCTGTACATGTGTTCAGGAGTTCTGGCACCGAGTAGTGTTACTACATCAACACGATTGCGTAAACCTAAACCAGACGAGCAACTTGCTGCTCCTGCGTCGTATCATCTCATCACACAGCTACCAAACAGCAAGGTGACAAGTTGGGTTTTTGGTTGTGGGGGGTTCATTATCAAAAGTGGGTGCTTCTTCGCTCAACTAAATAAAGGAAGCAAACAGGTGCTGCTGAATGTTTCAAGTGACCATCACCTGCCCTCCTCACCCATGACCCGTCACCCAGCTTGTGGCAGCTGAGCTGGAAGGTCTTTGCATGCCAGTGTGCCAGTTAATAATGTAAACACGAATGGACTGCGCTCAAGAGAAACTCAGTGGATCATTAACTAGACTGTATTAAGGCACTGTATAATACAAGACGAAGAATAACAGCAGAGGTTATGACAGGGATGAAAAATACAGGAACAGAAAGAAAAGGAGACAGGCCACAGACAGGACAGGAGAACTGTGGATGTCTACAAAACAACTGCTAACAGGCTAACAATGGGTATTAAGTGGCCCACTTATATCTAGAAAAAGAACAGTTTGGCCCGTGAAAGGATAACAGAAAAGAAACTACTGGGCTAAAGGTCATGAAGAGAACAGCAAGTTTAGCTTGTCAAAAAGAGCTTCCTTGAGGCTGTGTGTTTTTCTCACTTTACAAGCATAGCAGTTTTCTGTTTCAGTATGAATGTCTTTTTTTTTGTTATTCAGAAAAGGCTGTTAGAAAAGGGATGTTGCGCACACATGGCAACAAATATTGTTCAACTGAAAAACCCAAAGGGACAATTACATTTTAGTTAATAATTCTCTCTCATGAAATAAAAGGTTGAAGAAATATGATGGCTAGCCAGGCTAAACAAATACGCTATATCATACTAATATTGAATTAAAAATATTGTCATTCATGACAAAGATAAATAATCAAGTAAACTTTTTTTACCCATGAAGTAAACGTTGCAGCAATTATAGATCAAATGAAGGTACTGAAGAGCTGGACTTAGAAGGAAGAGGATTATGTCATGAAAGGCAGTCAGGAAAGCAGGAAAGGGATGGACATGGCGATGAGCGGTGACAGTGCAGGAATAGTAGGACTAAGTACCAGTGTGAGAGTACAGAATAAGCTGACCTGAGCCTGACTGAAGTGGCACAGCCAGCCTCGGAGGCCAAGCCAGAGCCAATCTGACTACCTTTATGCAACGGAGTTTCCATGCGCTGCTTCGGTTTCGTCAGCCGCACGAGTAACCCTCATGAGTATCCGTAAGTGTACACTCTGACTCCAAGAATCAGTGTGAAACCCAATCTAACTGCACCACTCATAAACACATCTGGTCCTTGCAGTCATCCCACATGGAGTCCAATTCCTTGAATCCCTTGAGCCAAAATTCCTGTGTGTGTGTGTGTGTGTGTTTCTGTGTGTCTGCATGTGTGCAAGCCTTTGTGTGTGTGGTTAGGGTTCTGGGAAGCCATGCTCCTGGAAACATGCAGAGCAACATGCTGGAACATGCAGAGTGCAGGCCAAGCCTCTTCAGATGTGGCTAAATGGTTGGTACGGCCCAACAACGCACTGGTACAGACACACACATACTAGACACAGACATCCAGCAGAGAAGAGTGCATAGCTAGTAGCAACATTAACAGATCAGGGGACAATGAAGTCTAAAATCTGAGACACCTAGCTGTATACGTTCAGACATGAGTGTAGTACACATAAGATCAGACAGTACGTGGAAATTATTTAGATTACTCTTATTGTACTTAATGAACTTCTATGAATGAGGTCTACAGGGGCACAGAAGCCACCTTGTTTCTCCTGACGCTGAGGCACAATAGACCTTTGTGTTGATGCATTATTCTATCTTTTACCCAAAATACCTTGCATTGCCCTGCTTTTAGCATGCTTCACTCCAACAACATGCCAACATGCTTTCCTTCATTTTCTTTCATAGGTTCCTTGCTGATAAAAACAATCCAAGTATCCTTTATTAACTTTGGTAGCTTTCCTCAGTCTCTTACGCAGTGATGATGAAGGGATAAAGGTTGAGACACGAGAGAAATGCGTGCAGTCGTCCATGTTGTCACAGCCTGATTTATGAAGGTAATTATACCTCTGCTCTTCTGCATTAATGCACCACATACACACGCCCTACTCAGTGAGATGAGGGCTTACATGGATGAGAAAAGTTGGCGTTTCTAAAAATCCCTTTCGCAAGCCACACCTGGACACCCAAATCAAGAGTTTGTAGTTACCAAAAACAAAACCATCAAACACACGCACCCACAATCAGGCTAAACCCTTCTCCTTTCGCCTCCTGGGTGTTCATATTGCCAGGAAACAGCATTTTAACAACTTCACGCCTACTTTTAACACCACCAGGCAGCACCCTATACTTTTCTTCAACATCACTGCGCTTAGCTCGTCTGAGATGAATGTTGCTCTTCTTTACCTTCATTTCATTCAGCTTCTGCGTGATGCTTCTGTCGGATGGAAATTGCAGCACAATTTAAAAAAAAAAAAAAGTGATTGCTCAAATCCAGGAGCGGTGTGTTTTTACTGTAAATATTGCAACATACATGTCAGAGGTGATAGAAACAGTTGTATTGGACATTCTGACTAGAAAGCACAGAACAGTAGATCAAATTACACCCAAGTCCTTTTAGGGTCAAATTACTTTGCAACAGTTGATTAGAGCAGCTGAAATGCCATTTTATAGGTCTTTTGGTTTATTGAACAATTGGAATTATCAAGAACTATGATTAGCTTCTTACTTTTGAATGTTTCATTCAAAAGCTACGCTCTTTAAAGCAAAGAATACAGCTTTTGTCAGCTCAGCTCAGTAGACGTGTATCTCTCACATCACCTGAAGATAATGTTTCACACAATACGTCTTATTCTTTTTGGTTTTGTCGATTCGGGCTGCAAAAAGCGTTAACACACAAAAATGTTTTTTTTGAGAGTCAAATTCCTAACCGCAGCGATGAAACCTATACTTGTGTGATGTTGCCTAAGAAACGATGTCAACATGTCCAGTTGTCTGAAAGACGATCATCTACACCTCTATATTTTCAACAAATACTGAGTATAATAATAGCAGAATAGAAGTATTCTCTTTCCATAACAGCCAACATCATCCCTTTGCCTCTCTTATTCATTGTGCCCACATACAGTGTATTTTAACACTGTCCTGTTTTACCTTTTCCTCTTTCTGTTGTCAGACAATGGAGTGACCATGAAACAGACTAAAATGCAGCCCATTAAGACGACATTTTTAAACCAGACATTCTGCAATGACGCAGTCCCACAAAAATGGCCACACACATCAAGGTGCAGCTCGTAGCCATGCGGTCAACTACATGTGCCACTGCCGCTCAGGGTAGAACAGAGTAGATGGAGGGTGAGGGGCCTGCGGCAACAAGATATCACGCTCACAGGGTTCTACGTGAAAGGCGAGAAAAAAAAACTTGCCAGATATCTTTGCCAAGTGTTTTCTGAAAAGGAAAGCCTCTCTCCAACGGTCATAACTCTGACAGAAACTACACACTTAAAAATTAAGTTTTATGGCTTGGTTTGTTTGCCTCCGAGCTTAGTCACATGATGGAATCACATGTTCCCAGACAGCAGCAGAAATCATCCAGCTGAGCTAACTTCCTCTGCTGTGGTCACATGAGGATTCATTCACTTTATTGTGGCTATATGTGGCCCACTTGGAGAAACATTAATCATGGAAACACTGATATTGCTGTAAACATTTTTATCCTTTGACTGTCACTGCACCGTCCAGCAAAAAACAAGTTATCTCAATTGATGATGATGATACTAACCGAAAGTATAATATGAAGATATATCTGCTCCAAGAACATTGTATCCAAAGTACCATTTCAAACAGTTACCAATAATTTCCTGTCAACTACAATTTTGAGAAATAATAATATGTAATGTTTATTTCTAACATAACATGACAAATGTGTGATGGGATATAATAAGCATCACCTACAATAATGAAGGGAAGCATGAAGAGAAAGTATATAAATAGGCAGAGTGATGCGTTTTGTACAGTGGCCCCTTTTTCTGGGAAAGGGTCACCATCTTGTAGGAATGTGTTGCGGCTGCAGTGTTTGTTTGGGCAGACTGTTTCTGTATATGTGTGCAGAGGAAAAAAAAAAAGGCAGTTGACAGGGTGGGGTTGCATAAAACACAGAGCAGGTTGGGCTTTGATTACGGTCTGGATGTCTATCATAGGACAGAAGTATAAGCTTCAGTGAATTCATTCAAAAACACAAAGATCTCACTGTGTCCACACATCTCCTCACTAACTGAAACACTCTGCATGTATGCAAAAATAAACAAGTTTTAAAATGCATAGCTTCATGCGGGTCTCAGTAAAAAGAAGCTACAATTACCTTAGCTAAATCCTTCATCATTTACAGTGTTTTTTAAGGCTGTACCGACGTGTGTAACTATATTTGTTCATATTTGGCACAGGTAATAAACCTCTGACACATAAAGCATAAATGACAAAAGATAACGACCAAAACACAGATCAACAGTACAAACTTGACACTGCATACAGACTGTATCCCAACCCACTGACAGCCCAAAAACGTCACCAACAAATCCTTGTTTCGAGAAAGAACAACAGTGCTTTTGAAGCTAAGATCATTTTTACTCCATGATGCCAAATATAGACAGAAAAGCAATTTTAAAAACCACACTCAGGCTCACACTTGGGCCTCAAAAAACAAAAGCACGAACCTCTGAAAAGTATCCATAAACTAGCTGACCTACATGTCACCGTAAATTGCCCTGCTGCCAAGAATTGCATGTCTAAAGGCTATCCGTTGAGGCCAGTGAGTTTTGGGCGAGGCTTGCAGCCAAAACACCAATCTCAAGGATGAGTTCAGTTTGCGTTGTGACACAAAACATTGATGCAACAGCACTTACAACAGAAATATTGCCTCATGTGTTCATGTTTAGACTGAACAGAGACAGTGTGGGGGAGGGAGAGAGTGAGGGAATTAAGAGTGAGAGCAAAGTGGATTAGATTTGTATACCGACGAACACGGAGGCCTGGTAAGCTGCAGGAAGGTTGGAAATGCGGCTCTACTGTAGTACCGTTGTGACTCCCACAAAACGCCCACATCGCACGTGCACAAAATACAAATGTGCGCATGTGAACTGTGCAAGCACACACACTGGTACATGCAAGACGAGAAAACGGAACATGAAGTTGTGATTATGCAAGATTGCATGTACAACAAAAACACGCATAGACGTTATGCATTGCAGAACAAGACAGCTTCTGGCAAACTCTTTATGCTTCAAGTTAAAGTTAAACCGTTCAGGAGCTAAACAGAAGTCCAGTGCTGTTATTTACTGATGAAAACTGGCTCTGTACAAAAGCACTGATAGATTTTAAGCTCAGTGTGAACGCTTTCTGACAAGCGATGTTGAGATGCAGATTGAAATATAAAATGACCCTTTAGCCCAACATCGCTCATGAAATACAAAGCTAAAATGTTTCACCTCACAGACAAAAGAAAAAAAACATTTATGTTAAAACAAATAACCAACAATTTCATCTAAACTCCCTTCACATCTCTTCTGGTGGGCAGTTGTTGCCAAGTCTCGCCATGCATGCAGCTGAAAACAAACATTTTTGTGTTGCTGAGAGATCAAATGCTGCCAGTGTTTCATGATGTTCTACCCCTGCATGCCTCTGTCTCCTGCAACAGCAAAGCAGCCCAGGTAAGTCTGCTCTGAGTCGTCTACCTCTAAAATCTGCAGGGTGCGTTTGTGACATGGGAGCGAACCGATCAGAGACAACAGCCGAAGTACTCAAAGCAAAGGCAGCCACACAAGGGTCTATTTGTGAGAGGCAGCTGTCCACATCCTGGAGAGAGAGACATTGTTTTTCTCTCTTACCCAGAAACTATGAGGCCCTCCCTTCTATCATGCGCCACAATTGATATACATGTTTCTGTAGTTCCTGTTTTTCCCTGTATGAATGGCTTCTATTCCAGCTAATGTGAAGAAGCTGGCACTTTATGAACTATTTATTTTTGTAATATAATATTACATAAGTATGTTTATTTAGACATCATTAACTTCAGAATACGTTTCATAAGTTAGGCACCTTAAGAAAGGACATGAAAATTTGGACACAGTAGGGACTGACAAGGTATTCGCTGACAATATTTATCGAAAATACAAGGTATTTTAATGATGATATGACTTTTAAACACATTTTTGATATTTTTATTATGAAAATCTCAATAAGTTTGTTTGTTTGATGCTAAAGTCACATTTCTTGGTTATACATGTTTGTATTTTACTTTCCTTTTTTTCCATATTTTATTTCTAAAATATTATAAAGTTATATTGGATGGAGTTTGATGAATCTGACTATTTCATATTTAGAGGTTTGTAAGTACAGACATTCTTGGCTGTTTTCTTTAGTTTTCGTTATTCACTTCAATATCATAATTATCTTGTGTCAACCAAAATTATGAAATATATGGACACAAACTTTGACCATATCATCCAGCCGCAACACAAAGTAACACCTAAAGCGCACAAATGTTCTCAATCTAAGTTTACCTGATACCCAACATGAAGAAAATAAAAACATTTCTACATTTAAAAAGGACCAAATCAGATCAGCTATGGTTGTGTTGTTATTTGAAGACAGTGGCACAGAGTCAGAGCTCGGTAATTAATCGAAAATTAAAAAAAATTAACCAAAACCGACATTCAGAACCAACAATCGATGGAATCTTGCTCGTGTCAATTATTTCACTTCTTTAATACGTTCATTAAATGACCATATATAGTTGCATGTGCTTCCTTTCATTTATTTTAAAATCAAAGATATGTGCTCTTTTACTAGACAAACATCCCAGTTTTAATAGTTTAGTATACTTGAAGCAAAAACCTTGTCAGTGATCCATGAAATAAATAAATAAATAAATAAAAAGCAACTAAAATAATTGTCCATTAATCGTACTCAAGGTAACTTGTTCAATTAATTGTGATATTGTTTCGAGGTCATGCTGCCCAGTCCTACACAGAAGACCTGCAAGTCCACAATCATGTGCAGACAACTTAAAAAATACTCATTATTAATGGTTCACGGCAAACGTTCCCTGCAACTCAAATAAGGAAGGTTTATTGTTTATATTCAATCCACTAATGCATCCTGTTCAATAAAAGCGGAACATACTGCCTGAATCTGTCAGGGTTCAAGAAACCGAGCATGTTTTTAAAGTAACCAACTCTTCCCTTGAGTGTAAGATCTATTCACCAACAGTAGTTTTGCTTGCACTCAGTACTGCGTCACCATAGTAACGGTACTTTTTTCTGAGCAAAATAATTCTGCACTCTTGACACTACTGAATGCAAACAAACAAACACGCACACACAGTTTTTGTCTGTGTGTGTGGTTGCTGCTGCTGCATGCCTGACTCTGTGTTTATTTCTGGAAGCTCACAACATGGCCGACATGTGCTTTGTTATTGTTAGTACATCATCATCTTTCTCGGCCTATACAGGGCTGTTCATCCCCCTGCACACATACACAAAGCACCTAAAAAAGAACACATGGTGGTCTAAACACAAACAGGAGCTTGTAATGAGGTTTTTAATATCATTTGGTGAACAGAAATATAAAGTGTAACAAGCATGCTGTCATGACCCACTCACCATTTGATGATGATGACCATAAGGAATATTTGTTTCTTGAAAAAAGGCACTGAGGGCAGTCTACAATGAAACACAGACAGTATATAATATCATTTTTGTGTCGTGGTAGCGCATTGTATATGGATAAAGAGACATTTATTTTATCATTACTATTATTGTTATATTATTATTATTTATTTTTACAAACGAAACAATAAAAGAACAGATAGTAAAGGAGGCATATTAAGGGGGTCGTCGAAGACTAAACAGAAAATATCTCAAACTTCCTATTTGGAGGCTTTTTGTCGAAACAACACAGCGGTCATCTTTATTGCGTAATAGTACTCTGGCCTCGCCTGTACGTTTCTGTCATGGGTCGGATTATAGTATTTAATCTAGAGTGAAGTTTAATTGGATATGCTTCGCCCTACTGGGTTACATTGTACTTCCAAGTTTATCTAGTACGGCAAAACGACATGATGGATTTACTTCAGATGCGGCAAAATGTTCTAACTTGAGACTGGTGTTGGTCACGTAGCTTTACAGTGAGGCTTTCTTTTGTGATGAATTACAATATTTGAGAGGAATAAAAGTGCTCATAGACAGACAGACACGCCGAGGGACAAAACTAACCGTCGGTCAGACATAAACACTAGCCGAGCTGCGACCGTTACTCTGCCGACTTTAACGTTTCTCCCCTTTTTTTCTCCCCCTTTACCTCGAACTGCCAATGTGCCGCTTGCAAAAGCTGCTTCGCTTGGTCTGCCGCACAACCCGCCGTCAGGACGAACTGGTTAATCATGACTTGATGTTTGAGTTCATCCATTTTCGACGAAAGCCCGTTGTCCTACTTGCGGCTGCTGGCTCTGAAGCAGACTTTCAACCGTTTTTTCTTTTTTCCTCTTCCTTCTCTCTAGTTGTATTCCGTCTCTCTGACTCAGTCGTCCACCATTACAGCCGGTTGAGCAAACACAAATATTTACTGTAGGAGCGGTAGTGGAAGGAGCGTTACGTGATTGACAGCGAGGCTCAGCCAATCAAGTGAGAGCATCACTATTGGGGACTTGTATGCTGCACGCGACGGGTCTCGAATCCGTTTACGTTTACGGGTTAATATTTGATACTTAAACAGACATTTTAACAAAAAATAATTATTCGTGATGAGTTTGCTTACAAATATTATACATTTGTAGGAATTTAGTCGGGGTAAAAAGGTAAACTCTCGTTGGGAGAGTCTCGGAAACCGTTTGTTTTGGACTACAAGTCCCGTGAGCATGCGCTTTGTTTGTAAAGCTCTAGAAGGTTGACTTTTGTGAATGACGGCCCCTCTCGTCCAATTCCCACGCGCGCTGTGTCGCTTGCTTGCCAAATATGGTAAACAAATCCACCATCACCAATAACATGCTTGCAGTTAAATTAGGGTACAGCCGGGCCGAGAAGCCCGGGGGGTGAATGCAGTGTTGTGTCTGCAGAACACGGTCCATGGCAAAAAAAGAAAAGAAAAAGAAACAAACAAAACAAAAAAGAAACTACTGGCTTTCTTTGTGAAACCCACGACTGCCGCATCTTATCTTCACACATCACTGAGGACTGCGGCGACACTACAGCATTTTCACATCCTCATTCCTCCATTGTTTCAGTAGCGGAGCGAACTGCCGTTTTCATTGAGTGGTGTTCAGTCAAAAAAGACATTGTGTTCCTTTTTATGGTTCACGTGTGTCTTTATCCTGTCACGATGACATGCCACGTTTTTATCAACACCTACACGACATTTCATTGAGCAGTGACAATATCAGTGAGTTGCTAACCAAAATACAGACATTTGTGTTCTCAAAAAAAAAAACAAGCAAGACGTGTAAATGAATATCATTTATTTAAATGTTGCGTTTATATGAGCGTCAACTGATGCTTCTCTTCAAGGAGTTGCTTTTCTGTTAACAAGCAAACAAACAAACAAAAACTAACGATATCAAGTATTCACCATTTGATGCACCTAAGCACATTTATGCGTTTCTGGCTTTTCATTACAGCATATTTGATCTTTTTTTTTTCCAGGAATATTATTAATGTTACATGGAACATTGTGTGTTTTTGAGTTTTCTTTTAAAAAAATGTATTTGTCATTTTAAGATTTTAATTTTAAGACTATAGTAAACGACAAATAGGCTACTACTTACGGTAAAGACCTTACGCACAAAAATATTTAAACATTTAAATCCATTCAAATCACTTTTTTTTTAAATCTATTTGATCAGTTTTTGAAAGGCTATGTGTGCTTAGGACTCATTCTACTTTGAAAAAAAAAAGCCATTTTATAGCTTGTTCTTGTTCAACGCACATTAATGTGTTGAAGGGTCTTATGAAATGGGACATTACAAAAAAATATGCATATAAATAAATGTTGCTGATAATCTTTCACATATAAAAGGCTGTGAAAATCAAACCATAAATAATCAAGTTTGCATTAAGTATAAGTATATTAATTTTATTTAAATGTTGCATTCATCTGAGAGCTAACTTATACTTCTCTGATAAGAGTTTTTCTGTTAAAATAAATAAATAACACGACATAGATATAAATCACTGATATCAACACGCGCCGCAGTGCATTCTGGGTAATTGTACACTGTAAACATTGTAGTTTGTAGAGCCACAGCTGTTCGAGACTGAGAATGTTGTGAAAGAGGTATAGCAGAGACACCTGGTGGTGAAAAGAGGAACGACAAAGGACATCCATGGTTATAAAATCTCCTTTTTACACTACTCTCAGCATTAATATTAATAATTTCATTTGATCTTTTATTTGGAAATTCTAGTTTATAATCTAAGGGTTTTAATTTGAAAATTAAACTTGCTTTATTAATTCCCTTAGGTAAATGCTTTTTTTTCAGTTTGCAGTGAGTCAACCTCATTATTACATTAAAATAAATAAATAAATAAAATAGAAGCTCCATGGCTTTGTGTTGTTTACTGCTCTCATAGTGTCTGGGCATTTGTGATGGATGCTAAATTAAAGCATTATCATGAAAACACATTTATGCCTGATGATTAAATGCTTAAAAAAATTGAAACAGGACAGAAGTTTTTGGGTTTCTTTTGTAATAGCGCCGTTTGTTGTGGCAGCTTGTTGCAATAGCTTCCCTGTCACATCTCAGCTGTCTCATCTTCCTCCTCAGTCATGGATCTTGCTGCTGCTTTATCGTTGTCTCCAACCACATCAGGGCATCCCGCAGCAGCACAGGAGCACCACAGGGGACTATATTCTCACACCATTCCTCTTCACTCTGTGCACCTCAGACTTCCAGTACAAGTCAGAGTCCTGTCATCTGCAAAACTACTGTGTATCAGTGATGGACAAGAGATTGAGGACAGAGAACTGGTGGATCACTTTGTGGCATGGTGTAGGAGCAATCATTTCATCTTAATAAATGTCAACAAAACAAAGGAGATAACTGTGGATTTTAGGAGAACCAGGAAGTCGTCAAGTTGTTTTTGTCATCACGGGAGAAGAAGTGGAGCTGATGGAGGAGTATAAATACCTTGGTGTTCACCTGGACAACAGTCTGGACTGGAGACGCAACACTGATGCTGTTTATAAGAAGGGTCGGAGCAGACTTTACTTCTTAAGGAAGCGTCGATCCTTCAGTGTTTGACGCAAGATGTTGCATATCTTCTATCAGCAGTCTATTGTGGCGTTTTAGTCCTATCTGCAGTCATCTGTTTGGGGAGCAGCATCAGAGCCAGTGACTTAAAAAACAAAAAACAACAACAAAAAACGAACAAGCTGATAAAGAAGGCTGCCTCTGTTCTGGGGACTGTCCATGAACCTCTGAAGCTGATTGTGCAAAGGAGAATACTTCATAAAATGAAAAACAAACAGGGATTCAGCAACAGAGTCTTCAGTCAGAGGCTTCTTCAGATCCACTGCAACACAGACCACCACAAAAGACCCTTCCTGCCCACAGCAATAAGCTTCTACAATGAATCTTTGAAGAGACTCAAATCATGAGACTACTGTAATAACTGAATTTCCTTCCATGGGATAAATAAAGTATTTTGAATTTGTAATTTGACCATTTTGTTACAGAGTGTGATCACACAAATAACAATTTTCCATGTTCATGATCAGCTGAACTGTCTCTGGCGGTGCATTCATATTTGTCAAACAGATTTGTAATTCAAGCAGTAACAATATCCTTGCACACAGGAAAGAAAGTCAGTTAAATAACATTTTAAACTTAGGATTTGAGTGTATAAAGACTTTAATTTGGTAGTTTTTATTGTTATTACAATTGTTATATAGTCTTCTTTTTTTTAATCTAGCTACATTAGTGATGCAAAACCTACGATTTGCACGTCTAAATGTCTGCTTCTAAAAGATAGTGGAATGGGGGGGATTAGACATGATGGCCTTTTTTAATTTATTTTAACATTTATGTTATTTCTAAAGTGTCAATGAAATGTTTTTGTAAAAAAAATACCACAGGGATCCAGTATAAAAGCTTTATTTTCCAGCACCCCTCTGCAGCTCCGTTCAACTTCACAGTCACTGGTTTTGGAGCGGGGTGGCATGGGGTGGGGGTCAGATATGTCACCTGATTTTTCCTCCACTGGGGCTGTAAGTAAGCTGCTGATTGGCTCTGTTGAGCCTCAACAGAGCGCGCCTCTGTTGAATCTTATTTATTCATTTATTGTTGTAATTTTAGCTGTATCCAGGATTTCAGGGTTTTGTAGCACAAATTCAACTGTAATCACTGCAATAAAGTGAACGCTGTTGCCAGTCTCTGATCTCAATGAATTTAAAAGTTATTTATGGAGGAACAATGACACTTTGCAGCACTTTCTACATGCCAGTCTATTGTTAGGAACAGAACCAATCAGCAGCTTAACTATTACTAGATTTGACATTTGCAGCAGGAAACTTTTGCACCTCAGGAATTAATTTGGGAGCCGAGCCCCTCTTCTTCACACATTATCTTACCATCTTGCCTTTGGGTTTTGTTTGTATGGTTTGGTGGTCTTCTCAGGTTCAGCCTCTAGGCAGAGTTAATCCACAGTGTGGCAGCGTTCCCTCATGATTCTTCTCACGACCTTAATCAGCCTTTTCTGCCTACAGACCAAATAACATTGACCCACAATCTTTTCTTCAAGTCAGCTCAGTATTAAATGCTTTTAATCATTATTTTTAATATTCTCTAAAATTATTTGATGATGAACTTGATACAGCTGATGACTTGGATCTCATTAGTCGTTAAAGGCTCAACTAACCAGTGATACAGTAACTAGTGTCAAACATGGCAGCTTGACGTCACTAAAGTTTGGACTTTGTTCTGTCTTATCACTGCATCCAAAATATTGAATTCATCAACAAATGTTATTATATTGACTGATTGATTGATTGATTTTATAATGCCAATATGTTCAAAATGCTTTAACAAAATTAAGGTTGTTAAAATATAGAGTGAGACATGGGTTTGGTCGAGGAGATGTGATTTGATCGGGATAATCATAAATGACTGTCAGGCAGCCATGCGTTGGCCCTTTTTCACCTTTGAAATGACATAGACTATACACATAAAATCCATCAAAATGAACCATCAACAAATGGATGGTCAAACATATGGTGGTCTGTAAAGTGAGCTGTCTTTCTGGAGCGGGAGCTGTGGCGCGTTTTCCCTCTACTCCAGCGCTAGTGGATGCGCTATGACGCGCGCCACAGAGGTCACATTTCAGCCTGTTTCCGGCGCCTGTGGGAGACATAAAAGAAGAGACAAGTAATGGGTTTGTGCACCCATTCGTGTCTAGGTGTTTGACATTCACTCTATAGGGTGGGTGGTTGGGGTGGGGGGAGTTAAACTAAAACCTGGATAAGAGAGAACATGTGGCCAGCCAATCAGAAACCCTTCCAGGGCTTTAAAGAGATGGTGGGCTGTCTCTCGGGCTTTATGACCGACTTTATTTTACAATCTCCGCATATTCTAGCGTCTTGAGCGCCCACTCACACTCCCCGCGTCTGAATGACTAAAAGCTTGGATAGTCTGAGTCATGGATCGGTCTTAAGTGACTCCTTCCTTATTCTGTTTTTTTTTCTCTCCATATGAGCTGGGTACTCCTCGCCCTCCCCCTCCCGCCACACTTGTTGCGCAGAGAGTAGATGCGCGGCTGAGTCTGAGGAGAGGAGAGGCAGGACGGACTGCAACAGGTGCACACAGAGCATCTGCTCCGCAGAGGTAGAGAAATTACGCATCATTTAGCCTTCAAGGGGGGTGACGCTTGATTGATTGATTTGGCTATCTTGTGTAAATACATTAGATTAATTTATCTGATTGTTAATTTTGTTTTGTTTCTTTCACCCAAAGGTAGAGCTGAACTTTAAATGCCAGTTTAAAGACGTTTGGACGCGCGCAGAAAGCCAGGATGCCGGTGTTGACGAGCCCCGACATTGCCAACAAGTTTAAAGAGAAATATCTGGCGGTGCTCCTGGAGGATCAACTGAGCGCATCCGACTCCGCACCCCAGGACGACAGCCTCACCAGCCTCCACTGGCTCCAGAATTTCTCCATCCTCAGCGCGGACCCGGAACGACCCAACGGCGCCGGACCCGGGTGTCCGTCCTCGCAGCAGCACCTCTTTGTCAAACGCCTCTGCTTTCCAAGAACTGGCACAGAGTCTCCGTCCAGCCCTCCAGCCGGAGACACTGCCGCCACCGGGATGCCTCTGTACCTGGGAAGTCCCGTCACCTCCGGCAGTGACTCCACCGTGTCCCTGCGGTTTTCCAGCTGCGCGCACCCGACACCGGGCTACCCACAGATCCCAGTTCAGACGAGCCCCTCGGTGGAGGTGGACTACAAAACCAACCCCAAAGTCAAACCACCCTATTCCTACGCATCTCTCATCTGCATGGCCATGCAGGCCAGTAAACAGCCTAAAGTGACTCTGTCCACCATCTATAACTGGATAACAGAGAATTTCTGCTACTACAGACATGCGGAGCCCAGCTGGCAGGTAACTTAGACAGAATAACTCTCCCTATATAATTTATGAACCTGACAAATGGTGAGGTGAGGGAGGGAAGGCTGAGCAATTGACTCCAGTGTCACCATCATGCACTTCATCTGTATAGTCCACAGGAGACGAGGCTCATCATTTTCTTTATCTGTGTGGGAAAACAGAAATCATACCTGTTTATATTTGACTCCAACACCATTCTGTCTATGTCGAAGGTGTAATAATCTCCATGACATTTTTTTTTTAAATCTGAAAGTAGGCCTCTGTATAATTTCCATCCTCCTCTGAGTGCTCATATTGTCTGAGGGGAATGATGATTAGGTGGAGAAAGCATTGGTGTGTGTGTGTGTGTATTAATGAGGGCTCCTGAGAGAGATGGCAGCTAAGCACAGCTGATCATGTTTGAAATACACAGAGCCGCCTGTTACTAGAAATCCTCATTAGCTACATTTGCTTTTCTATGCAAACAACAACAATACCTCCAACGCCCACTTTCGCTTCTCCCTGAGTGGCATTTTCAGTTTTCATGTAACTGACTTTAATTTGCCATTGTATCCATATTAAATTAGTCCTTTTTGCTTTTGTTTCCAACACAGAACTCGATTCGTCACAACCTGTCCCTCAACAAGTGTTTCAAGAAGGTCCCCAGACAGAAAGACGAGCCTGGAAAGGGAGGCTTCTGGCAGATTGATCCTCAATATGCCGACATGTTCGTCAATGGCATCTTCAAACGTAGGAGGATGTCTGCGAACCACTACAGCAGCAGCAGCAGCACACAGAATCAGAACAAACTTGTTCAGGGTTACCACAGCACTCAAAAAGTCTGGCCGTACCAGGGGGCTGGAGGCAAACGGAAGCACCTACCTTCTAAAATCAACAAGACAATGAGAGCAACAGAGTCCCCCCTGTTAGCCACAGAAGCTAATAAAGCAGACATCCTGAGGGGGGACTTTGACCTGACATCCGTGTTTGACGACGTTCTCAGTGGGAGCTGTAGCACCTTTGAGGATTTGGACATCAACATGGCGCTGAGCTCCCTGGGCTGTGAGGTGGAGGTTTCCATGCAGGGCAGGCAGCATTCTGCAGGGTTGGGGAGGTGGTGCGGAGGAGGGGACATTATGGATCAGAGCCAGCACATCAACCACCACCAATCCTACGGCTACTTGGGCCTAAACTCGGCTCTCATGGACTGCACAGCCAACATGGGAGAACTCCATGTCCCTCAGCAGCTGCATCCACAGCACCCAGACCAAGACCAGCTGCTCCAGAGCCACCACCACCACCATCACCACCATCACCACCAGCAGCATTTCGACGAATCCTCCACACTGTTTCAGGAGCAGCCAGGAGAAGAAGTGCTGCAGCCGTGGGAGGAGATAAAAGAAGAGGCGCAGGCCATCCCTCTGACTCTGGATCAGGGGTTCGGCCTGTATGAGGGCTTCTTCACAGAGATGCAGCCATGGGAATAAGTTGAGATCTGTTTTTTGACTTTTGACACCAAATTTCCAAACTACAAATTATTTACATTGGATGAAAATGGAAATCACTGATATGCTGGGCTATCTCTACACTCTGAGACAGCAACATCTAATTCCCTCTAATCGTTCTCCAATGCAATGCTGCATGTGCTATTTATTTTCTGTACCATTCCCTTTTTCTTTTGCTAAAATGCAGACATGATCAAGTGAAACCTACTTTGAAAACATAATTTTTGCTGAAAAGGACATGACTCTGACTGAATAAGAAGTTCGGCACAGGTTTCCATTTTTTTTTTCTTCTGGAGGTTGTCTGGCTGTTTTGATGCAGCACTGATAATAAAACCTTTAAATCAGCAAAATGGCAATAGAACACGGAGACTTTTATATTCATTTGGACCTCATTTGCATTGTGAAGTTAACTTTTCAAATATCGTGAGAACAAATGGAGACAAGCAGTTGCTTTTAAGGGGGAGTTTCTGTGGCTTATAACGAGGGGCCCGACAGAACTGTGGCTACCTGGTGCTCTGCAGTTGCTGAACACGGTAAAAGAAAGAAAGCCAGGAAGACAAAACCATCCTCCACCAGCACACTCTACAGACAAGCATGGTCACAAAGGGACTGAAAGGACTATTGTGCTATATTAGCATTAACTTTTTCTTTTTTTTTTAATAACATGCAGTGAAATCAGCCGTTCATCTCAGTTGTCTGTGCAGTGCGATGAAACACTTATCAAAGCTAAATGCAGAAATAAAAGTAAAAAAAAAAATCATAATAATAGAATAGAAATCAGTCACTTATGAGCATTGTTTACTATATGCTTATTTACTATATATATATATATTTAAATATATATTCACTAAAGTATACAGCATGAAGCTCAGCAAGGTCATTTGCCATTTGTCTGCAGTAATGTGTTGTAAAGCAAAAGCAGGAGCAGAAGGTCATGAAACAGAACATTATGCACTTTGATGAGCAGCAGTTTAGGAAACAAAGACAGCTTTTGACCAGGATTGTCAAATTTTACTTCACTTCAAATTTATGTTCTTCTTATGTTCTTTTTAAGTTTACTAATCTTAAAGAAAAGAAAAAAAAAAGGTTGCACATAATTATCAACATTGGTCTCTTTTAGCTCAACGCTGCAATAATGAAAACTGGCAAGCGCTTTCAGTTTCTCTTTTCAAATACGTACGCATATTGCGCCAGATGTCTTGATTACGAATATGCAGTTTGTTGATTTTTCTGTGTTGATTAATGAGAGGAACATTCTGTAATGGATTAATGGATTTTCTTTAATTCGTAGTGATTACTTCTGTGTTTAATTTGTATTGTTTACTTTCATAAATCTGATCAGAAACTTTGGAAGAGGTGGGGTTTGGGGAAGGATACATGAATTCAAATTTTATAGGCCAGACGTTGTATCATATTGATTATTGTTGGGTGACTCTTTAATCTTATCATGATATGTTCATTTGTACTTTTTTAAATCTGTTTGAAAACACAATCATACCTTATTGCAATAAATGATGTCAATTAAAGAAAGAACACGAACAAAAATCATTCTTTTTTTACAGTCAGAAATGAAAACACCTGCACCTGATGGAGTGTATAGCACAGTGGTTGGGTTTATTGTTTGAGCTGGGAGATCTCTGTGTGCATAATGAAGAGGTGAATGGTCTCTCATGGATTACCATTAATCAATTCAGACAGTCCAGACATAAACCTGCCTGCTGTTTGAATCATAGAGTCTAGATCATAAAAATAGACAAACAAGCAAACAAACAAACAAAAAAAAAACATAGTCAGTATGGAACATACAACGGTGGAGAATTGTAACCTTAAATTAAGTTTGAAATAAACTTCAAAATGCATCATGAGGAGCACTTATCATGCCAGAGTGCTTTTAGCTAAATGCTAACGTAAGTGACCAACATGAATACTGTCAGTCAGCCAAAGTGTATTCATCGCCTCAGTTTAGTTTTGTGGCTTGATTACAATTACCTTTTTGGCAATGTCCAACATGATAAATAACTAATAAGCCAAATAATGTGCTCTGCTAGTCGCCAACTGTGTTTTTGCTAAATGCTACTGTTCTACTGCTAATCAGCATTTTCATGGACATGTGTGTGGTTATTGTTTTTTTTTTTTTTTTTTTAACTCAAATACATTTATTACCACCACAAAAATATAGCTTTATTCACCTAAGAAAGAGAAGAAAACCTACCAAAGACAGTTTTCTGGTAGACTAAACAAAGGGAGGAAAAAAGAAAAATTGATGACAAAGTGGGGGGAAAAAGAGAAAATAATTAAAACGACTGTGGGTGCCACAATACTTTAAGCTAGGTGTTTTCAAAGTCAGAGGGTTTCCTCAAATGGCATGTAAGCTGCTTCGTCAGGTTCAGTTTTGTAGCTCGCTCACAGTCAGTTATGTTCAGCATTCAGTATGATGAAAAACTAATAAGAATCTGCTAACCTGCTAGTAGCTACACTGTGCTTCAGCTAAATGCGTAAATCATTGTGCTACAGCTAGCTTAGGCAAAAGCTAAAGGACTTAGTTAAATTAGCGAGGTATAATAATATGCTAAAGGTTGCTAATTAGCACTAGCATACACTAACTGGGATTTTTCTGTTGTTTTGATAGTGTTTGGACAACAACTAACATAACCAGAATTTGACCTAAAAGTGATGAAGTCAGCAGATCACCAAAATTCATCCTGCTGGAAATGTTAATGATTATTCAGAGAACTAATTTTCACAAAGCAACAAATTATCAACTCCATGGATATTTGTGAAAAAAGACAATTAACTCCTTATTCCGCTTTTAGAGTTCTTCTACATTTTCAGTTTCACCAGTGGGTGACTTAAGGTGAAAAAATTCACACTATAAAAAGTCAGTCATCAGAAATCAATGAACAAATATGGTGCAGTTATAGAGTTTATTGACTGAAAGAAACTTGCTAATAAGCACAGACAACAATAGTTGTACATCAGCCTTTTCATTCTTTAGATGCTGTCCAAAAGGATGAAGGCTATGTCCATGTGAGTAACACCCCTTCCTCTCCAAAAAACTGCTCTCTCCTGCTGGAAAATGTCCAAATGAGACTAAATCAAGTTTAACAAGTTTAAGTGTCAAGAGAATTCATAGCAAGTAATTAAATATCCAAATGGGATTAAGTCTGTTGCATCCTTCTCTTTTCAATTTCTTTTCATTGATATTGTAAATGCATCCAAATACATTTAGTATTTACACAAAAAAAAATCTGTCCCTTATGTTGTCAACTTTATTTGAGGAAAGAAAATAGAAATAATTGATCCTATGGATTCGTGATCTGCTTCATTTAACATCAGAGCTCATCTACTGTTTAGCACTAAGAGATTCAGCAATAATATTTACTCTTAGTCTTAGGCCAATATTGTTGTTCGTTAAAAGTAAGACAATGGACAATTATCTTACACGGTGCTCAAATTATAGATCATTATGTTTAAGCTCCTAAAAAGTTCAAAATCAAACCTTCTCAAAAGTTTTTAATTGTGTGAGTTTGGGTTAAACTATGTTAATGAAAGGGGAAACGCCATAATGATAACCAAGTTATTGCCATGGAAATTAAATACTCTGCTGTTAGAAAACAGTAAATATGTAGTTGTAAAACAAAGTGCCAAGGTAGGAAATATATCCTCTATGCTTATAAAGTTTATATTACGCGTGTATAGAGTATAATCTAAAAGGGACACTTTGGGTTTTTGAAGCAGGATGGTGTGAAGTAACCTACTCACAGGGATTTAGTGTCTTACCTGCAGCAGATAGCAGCTGCAGTGCTCTCAGCTTCAAGAAACAGCAAGGAATCCTGATGGGGAACTAAGGGGGCTAACAGCTACTGTGAAGTAGGGCCAAAGGAGCTCATTCTCTCCAAATATTCTTCTGCGGATGTTAAGCTGCTTCATTATTGCATCAGGCTCGGTCAGCATAATTCAGTACATTTTACAAAGGGATGTAGAAACTGTTTCTCAACGTGTTTTCTCGCCTGCGCTTGTCCTGCTTTGAAACGTTATCCGTCACAGCCGAAGGACTCTTCCAACTCAAAGTCGACATCAGTTCAAGTATCTGATTCTTGCCCACCCCCGATTTAGTCAAGGATGCATCCAGAGGAGAATTGTGCAGACTTGACGCGGCAAAATATCCCAGAATGCATTTTGCATCAACAAGCAGAAGTAATGGTGAAAGAGAAAGCTCACAATGAAAAGTGACAGCCTCATTGTTGTGTAACATAATGCTTTCATGTGAGAATGTAGTTTTTCTAACTTCAAATGTTGTGGTTTAATCATCAAAATGGAGCATTTGATTATTTCCTATGACATTATTGGAGATTTTTTTACTTCTTCCACAGAGCTTTATAATGCAGTTCAAAGACAAAAGTAGAAAAAGATTAACCAGATATTTCATACAGGGTAATTGTTTTAAACATATTTGTCAGATGAGTCCATGGTCCATTTTGAGTCTTGTTAATATTCAGTATTTTTTTGCTTTTTTTAAAACGTCCAAACGTGCCATACTTGGTACTGATAAATGTCCAGTTATTACTTGAACTACAGACTGCAACATAGACATTCTGCTGTAAAGGAAATGCAACGAAAAACAACTGTTTCAAAAGCAGTGCTCGGTCTTCAATCAACTGGATGTTGTTTAAGACGGTGGTCCACATTCTGACTAGTTATCTGATAGCTGTTAGTCTGATTAGTTTGGATTAGTCATCTGTTAACATAGATCCCATCAGAAGTACTTCTAAATGAGAGTGTTGTGACCGCTGTCTACTGCAGGTAGGAAAAAGTTAAATACTTCATGCAACCCCCCCCATTAAAAATATAAATACACAAACAAATAAGTAAATAATTCCTGTAGCTATTCTGAAACATCTACCCAGAGAAAATGCACTGGCCGCAAGGTTTTTTTTGTTTTTTTTCAACTTATACCCGGATTCTGCTTGCATGCCTTGTTTGCAAATGTGCTTTTCTACCTCAAATCTCTTTTTAATTGAATTTGTTGGAAGAAAAGCGGTAAAATGCGGCTTATCTCCGTCCCTCTGGCTCGTGGCTCCCAGTGGCGACAGACCTTGTGTCAAGATCTCCAGGAATGGCCGGAATAACTAAGATTCCTTAAACCAGCGGGGACTTTCCAGATTTGAGGCTGAGGTGTTGATTAGTGACCACTGGGATCCAGAAAATCCATTCAGCATTTTCTTCCATATCAACTGATCTGTCGAGAAGTCACTGGAAACTGTTGTGGCAGTGTCACTATCGCTGTCAAATTTGTGTAAAGCAACATCCATGCATTCAAACCTGCATGTGAACTTTCACATTCATCTCTGTCTGGACCGCCATGTACTTGTGCCTGTGGGTGGTTACATTATACACCCATAATGTTTGCTAGTCCACAGGTTCCTTTGTCTGCACTTGTGCTGATGTGTGGACCGCCAGTTGAGAGTGTGTGTACACGGCTGTGATCGGAGCCCCGTGGCGGCGCAGATAACACTATCTCTGTGGAGCCAGAGACCTGTGGTTCTATTCAGTATGGTGGATGAGGGGCTGGGACTGCCCAGCATGCGGATCTTCTGAAAGAAGGAGGAACAAGTCAGGCTGTCACTGTAGGCTAACCTGGCTTATAATGCTTTATAACCTCTTCTTTGGTGCCCCTCTGGGAGGCTCTGCATCACTCAGAGTACGTCTGTGTTGTGTTTGTGAGTTAGAGGAAGGCGGTGGCAGGAGCAGAGACAAGAAGAAGGTGTAGATGGCGTTTTACTGTCATCATGGCACCCTCTGGACTGCTTCTGATTAGAGTCAGGCATAAACAGGGTCAACCAGTGCCCCTCACTGCGTGACATAGACCATGGGGTTAACTCCACATCTTTTGGAGGAGCTATTCTTTGTGGAGGAAAGGAGAGAAAAGACGCATGACTGTGTCCCTCACAAATTAGATCACACATTGTGTCACAAAGAGAAACACGGCAGCCAGAAAACGCCTTAAGTCTGTTTTATAGCCCCTGAGGAACCCCAGGGAACGAGAGATTGCATGCACACCCATAAAAGAAATGTCCACATTGATGTGTGGAAGCAAGGACTCGCACACATCACACAAAAGGGCATTTAGCAGGAGACTCCCTCACCTCACTGAACTGGCAGGAAATTGTCATCCATCTCTGGTTTCCAAGCCCTCATGACATATTGATAAGGGAGAAAAGACTGGGATGATATTCATTGGTCTGACCTTCCATTAATACCTCCTCAGACTGGCTTGACACAAAAGGAGGGGCCTAGGCAGGAAGTGCACCTATAAAGGGCTTTCCAAAAGGTTGCTGATTATGTATGAAATGCTAATGGACGTTCCACTTAGATTGCCAGTTCCAGTTTGAAAGGAACTCTGGATGATGAATTAGAATAAAAGGATTGAGATGTACTAAGATGGGGGGGTGGGGTGGGGTGGGGTGGTGGGGGGTGTCTTCTATTATTGAAAGGGATGATCAAGGCATTACCTATTTGCATATTGGATTATGTCCACATGGTTATGCTTACATGCACCAAGAAGAGGATCATCACTTAAAGAACTCATTTAAGTATTTTCCTTCAATAAAAGCTTTATTTGAGATTTTATCCAGCAATCATAATGGACTGGATCTGTAATTTCCATGAACCCACACAGTAACCCTCTAGACTGAATTATAGTTTTGATGTGCTAATTTCATTTATCCTGGGTATATGGTGCAGACAAATGCAGGTGTGCAAATGAGGACTGACATGACTGAGACACACAGATGGCAATTAATGAAACCATCTAGAGGTTTTTGGAGGCTCTTGTGGGTCTGCTTCGGGCTTATATCAAATTAACAGTATTTTCTTTTTCCTGGTTCCCTCTGTTTCTCTCTTCTTCTTCCTCCGATAGTCTCTCAAGAGACATTAATAAAGCTCTGGACATCCACAACAGTGCAGCAACACTGGGAACCTTTTCCATGAATGTTGCTTTTCTTTTGAAGGTAGATGAAGGCATTCAACTAGTTGGAATTTCATATTTGCGTTGCTATGTGGAAATATTCTTCCATGAATACTGGACCTCAAAGGTGAAATTAGGTAAAGAAGAAAACCGTCCTTTGGCCTGATGACTAAAATGCGTAATTCTTCTTGGAAACCATGGACGCTGCATCCTTTGAGCCAAAGACGAGAGGGACTGAAAGGGACCATCTGTTTTCTTATAAGTGCACAGTTGAAAACCCAGCATTGATGATTGTAAAAGGGTACATTAGTGCATGTTTCCAGGTTTCATACCATTAATACTGAATTATACAGAAAGAATTGGAGCTACCACCAAGTCAAAGCCAAACCTCTTTTTTTTTACATATTACAACACCATGGCAACTCAGGTTAATGAACTCTCGGTAGTTCAGCACAGTATTGAGTGAACAAATTCATAACCTCTGATGTTGAGCCAACAGCTCAGGTTTAGCTGACGTATTCCTTTCTGGAATACCAAATTGCTGGTGAGGAACTTTCTACTGGTGTGTGGTTGTGTGAGTTCTCAGGAAGTTATAATGTACTATGTATCAAAACTTACATATATGTAGAAGCTTAGCATCAGTCTCAAAAGGGACACTGATTTGTAGGGTCAAGCTTGAAATCATTGGTCTAAACATAAATCAATCACCAACATTTAGTGATGACGTATGTTGTGCGCTAGCACAGCCGTCCTGTACTCCTGTTCTAAACACAGCCCTTCATAACAGAGAATATTCAGTTCAGGGCTACTACATTATTTCCATTTAAAAAAATAACTAAACATTCATCTTGTTGTGGCTTTAAGTTGCTGATACCGATGATCTTCTCCAAGACGGAGTGAATATGTGTGTCCGCTGCCATTGTAGTTCTCACAGGACTCAGCTGAACTACAATTTCTAACCGAAGCAGAAGCTTTTGGCCACGCCCTTCTGTTCGTTGATTGGTCAGTCATTTTTTGATTGGGAGTAAATTGAAAAGAACAGAGCTTTCCCAGACAAATGTGGTGAAGTGAAATAAAATGGAATGGAATTATTAGTCTGGTGAGGACCAGGCTATAAAAGATTACCCACGTGAAAGAATCGTGGGGACATCTTGGTCAGTTTGACGATAGCAATCACACTGTTCTTGTGACCAAATCTACCAGATATAATTTTCAGACAGTGTCAGAAACCGTACAACTCTGTCCTCTTATGAGACAAATAAAATGCAATTTGAAATAATATTAATTATTGCCAACTAGCACCATTCCAAGGGGAAATAAGAATCCCAACGTGGCCTCCTCTCCCCAACCAAGATAACATTCTTCTCTTCCATCCCTTCTTTTTTGAAAGCACTTTTCGCACATATGAACACTACAACAGAGCATTTTATTTTAGTGTGTTACTTGTTTATAGTCAGCACAGACTGGTGATGTACAATTTATAGTTTGCCAATCTGTAAATGATTTTTGAAGTCCTGTATCAAGTATTTTTCTTCAAAGAGCCCACACACAAAGTTTTTAAGTAAGCTATAAATGTACTTATATTAAGTAACATGTTCCTGGAGAGTTAGAGGTTTCTAACCAAGATATTATCACTGAGTAATAAAGCAATCTTACTTCCCCACAGTATGCTTCTCTGGCTGGGATGTGTGCATCTTGGCATCCAGTCTTTGGTCAGTGAAAGGCATTCTTGTCCTGTGGCTTCGGTCTCTGTGGTCGCAGGGAGCGGCTGATTGTCTCCCAGGCAGACAGTAGGAGTGTGGACAGCTGACGCGCGCACACGTGCACACACACATACACACACACACCAATACACACCACAAACACCACAAACACTAAATGTACTCAGATTTTTCCTGCACATAGATGCAACTGCAGGAGTCCTCACATGGTCATACAGCCGTGCCCACACACGGTCTGGGCTGGCCAGAGGGCACCGTGTCAGGAGGGTGCACTTTGACGAGACCGTGGAAAACGTGCCAGGGCAGTGCTGGAGCCATGCCACTCCCACAGCATCAATGGTTGTGGCAAAGAACAGAATAGAAAACAAGTAAAGACCAACTTTTTCAATCTGGCCTTCTGCTCCACCGCATTTTCAGCCAGAAAACTCCTATTTAAGTCCTTACTGAACTCCAAAATTGATGGTTAAAAACTGCTTTGTAGTGTCCTGGCAAGGTGATCGGGTTGTTGTCCCAGAAATTATTTGTCATTGTCTAATGAACCTCTCCATGCCAGCTGATTTTGAATGGTCTGAGCTCCTTTGCTGGAAAGGTCATTTATTTTACAAGGTGGAATAAATGACAATGAGTTACATAGTCAGTCATCACTTAAACCTTGAAAAAAGTTAAAAAAAAAATAAAGGTGCATGGAGGCTTAAGGAGACCTGCTGAAAAGCAAAGAAATGTGTTGGGTTTATGAACGAGCATCCATCCATGCTAGTATGGGGGTGTGAGTGCATGTGTGTGTCCTTCCACCCCCAACCAGGATCTCTTGAAGCCACTTCACTGCCTCCACCACCGTCTCCTCCAAACACGCACATAGATTTCTTCCATTCGTCACCCCGTGTCTGTGTGCTGTTGAGGGCTCTTATTTGATTAGCTGCGATTTGCTTTGTGATGCAGTAGAGCGTTTGGCTCACCAGGGAAGCTGTACACAGCAAATACACACACGCACAAAACACACATGCACACTTTTGACGGGCACATGTGGGGGTTTTCAGACAAACAGCCGTAAAGGCACACAGACTGATACGCGCACATAAGTACATTTGGCTTCCACATTACCCCAACCTTGTCTACTTCCTCTGTGTGTACTGAAGCAGAGAACAGATTTTATAAAAGCACATGCCGAGGTCGCCTGATTTTACACAGCTCTTCTGGTTGAATGTGAAGAACAAAAATTAAAGCTCTCTAAACATGTGAGCTGACATATGTAGGGTCACATCTATTACTGTTTTGTTTTGTTTTGTTTTTTCAAACCAGTGACTCACCAGTGTCTCTTTACCATCTGTGACCTCATTTCAGCCTCAACACATTACCTCTGATTACATAAGGATGATGCTGGGAGGACATCCTATCCACCTGGCTTTGGCTCACCAACCTTTCAATAATGCATGTGGGGTCAATGATGATGAGAGTCTGTGTCTTTGAGAGATTTGTGAGGAGGACACATCTCGGCCCGTCATTGTGTAAATGATTAAAAGAAGGTCAACATAGTGTTTTAGTCACTGCAAGCTGCCACAACAGTTTTGTTTTGTTTTGTTTTTTATGCAGAATGACCAAAAGGTATTTAATCTGGCAAAGATTTATGACCACATTCCATTCAAATATTTGAACAGGAATCTCTACAAACAGATATTGACATCAAAGACCAGAATCCTCTGCTTATATTCCAGACATTAAGGGCTGGATCTACTAAGATCCCAATTTGAGTGTATAATTTGTGTATGCAATCTAGAATTTTGCACGCAGGACTGAACCACGGTTTGCAGGTGATTTACTAAGAGTGACTGCATTAATGGCGGCAGGTGCAAATGTGTTGGAGACACCATATTTAAATGAGAATTTTGTGGGGTTTTTTTTGTTACTTTTTTCTGGCCTGTACAGCAGTGCTCCACCAGTACAATCCAAACAATGGAACCTGCTCTTCAGGATTCCAAAGGTGCGCTCCACAATATTCCGTGTGAGGATATGGGCCTCGTGGTATCTTATTTCTCCAGCAGTGGTTGGTTTGAGAACAAGTGTCAGGAGGAAGGGGTGTAGGCGGTATGTACTGCATCCATCCATCCATCCATTATCTATACCCGTTAATTCCTGTGCAGGGTCATGGGGGTCTGCTGGAGTCTATCCCAGCTCTCTTCAGGTGAAAGGCAGGGGTACACTCTGGACAGGTCACCAGTCCATCATAGGTGTGACTGTCAGCCTTAAAAAAAACATATGAATGAATATGACACATGACTCTTGTGTTCAATATAATAAATTATTTCCCAAAGGAATTCACAATTTGACCCACCTACAAGCCAGCCATGTCCAATCTCGCCATCTTGCAAGTTGGAAAACAGAAAACTGTTTCTCAGAATAAAAGAAGCGTGCACTGATCCGGTATATTTTTCCACAATTTTGGTAATGGCACGTTTGGCATCACAAAAGCACTGCACATTCAACGAATGCATGTGTTTGTGACTTCTGTATGCATGCTCAGTGTTTTAGGACGTCTGACAGCACATCTGAAAAACGGGATTGGGAGATCCCAGTTGTAACAGCTACCATACGCTGGAAAGACCCAGATGCAAAAGGTGAAAACTTGAACGCAGTTTGGTCATTGCTGGTATTGCGTGACTCCTTCTCGTGGCTCCAAATCCATTCTGAGTTCCTCCAACAGCTCCAAAATGGCAATGTTGGGTCAGTGATATGTTTTAATGATTGTTTCCTCGTTCATCCCACAAATGTTTACACAAGGGTAAATAATACGTTCTCTGTGTCTCCTTGCTTCGTTTTGATGTGTCCTTCTTGGGACAATAACCACAGCCACGTATGCACAATTACTGTACAGACTGTTTGCACGTCCTTTTGAAATGTGTTAAATTTAGACACAGTTTCTATGAGCAAAATTGTATTCTGGTTTTTACAAATTCTCCTCCAACACATGCACAATTGCGTGGGAACGCCCCATATTGCATTTTCATTGCAGCAGATGCAATAATTGGATGCAGACGGGCTATTTTGCACCTTTGAAAGACGCAACCCATAGTGCACACTGTTAGTCAATCAATTTCTACATTTTTTTATGGGTGCAGTGGGTTTGCACTCCTTTTTATACACACAAACCTTTAGTAGATCCATCCCTAAGAATCAACTGCACTGGGCAGGCTTCAGTCATATGCAGGTAAAAGCATAGTCAGGACTTAAGGCTAGGCAAGATCTCAACCTGGACTTATCCAGGATGTAAGTTTAAAGATGAGCTAAGGATTTCTTTTTTAGTTTGTATACAGTACATAAAAGTTGTTATTATACTAGACAGCAGACTACATTAGACAAAGCTATTATTATTTAATTTCTAGGTGCATACACGTTTAAACAGTGTGATGTTGCATGCAATGTATCATTAAGTAAAATATTATACATATATCTAATGTCTGTGATCTAATATCTAATCCAATGCTAATGCTCATTACAAGGTGAATGAAAGCTCTCTCGGTCCCCTCTAGTGAATATTTACTGGTTTATAGTTTGCCATTGTTAAAACATATCCCTAACAAAAACAAACAAAAAACAAACAAAGAAACAAACAAAAACAACAACATTGCAGGCCTACTGAGAATCACAACTGCAATGTTTCTACAGTGTTCATGTAACACCCTCATCTGCTCCTCAGAAGATCAACAAACACAAATGTTCAACAATGGGGAAAAAAAAGCATTTAGCCCTTCTGGCTAAATTTAGCCCTAAACAGATATTAGAATAATTTGAAAATTGTGTGGTGCAAAGACTTTAATTTCACATATGTTATATTTCATGGATGGATGCAGTTTTAAACCTCAAAGCCTGTACATGCCTGCAACAACAGATTCTTTGATGTTTATGCATTTACCATACCAGGACAGTGGCGAGGGATCTGGGGTCCACACCCAGGGAATTTTCATTTCATTTCCTACATTCTGGTGCTTTTTTAGGAGGTTGATACATTATGATTTTAAAACAGTAATGTCTTTCATGAAGTTTCTATCACTGACTTGCTCAAAGTAAATTGATTTCAGGGTATATTTTGAATTTTCAGTGTTTTTGTGTTTTTTTAAATGAGGCTCTATAAAGTCACATTTCATTGATAACTGCCTAACAGCTTTTATCATCACCTTAGCAACAGAAATCTCTCCACGGTCCCTGCATACTGACCTCTGACCTCTGATACTTTCAGCATCAACCTCCTTTGAGAGGTGGGGAGGGAATAGGATTGTTTTTCTTCTCACAACTGACATAATTCCAGATATTAGCATGAAATGAATTCAATTTAAAAAAAACAAAAAAACAAATAACATACACCCATAATGAACCAGTGGTCTTACCATCTGAATTTCAAATTTTAAAGTGATCAGACTGTGATTCAAGCACCGTTTTGTACAGAAAATAGCGAAATACAAAACATTAAACTCCTAATGACATTTTTGGAAGTCATTAGCATGTTGTAGCTGATAATATGAATGCTAGCAGATCACTGGATGGATTTTAAATATCAACAATCAATAAATATCATCAGAGCAGACATGGTCTCATTCTTGGTCTTGGTAGAACTGTGTAAAATAAATCTAGTTAGTATAGATAGTTTTATGTCATTGCTGAATATATAGTGTTGTCTGGAATAGTTAATAAATAAGCACTTTTTTTTGTAAAAATATATTTTGTTTAAAATATTTCAAAATACATTTGAATCCTGTTCCCCCCTTTTCCTCTATGTTTGGGTACGCCTGTACAATCGTTCATCAAAGGGTTTGGGTAAAAATAACCCAACCATTTGTGTACGAGAGCCTCTATGAAGACCTGATCTGAGACCTGACCTCACGTGTCACTGTTAAGGGAACAACCGCCACGATCCTATTGCAGTCGCTTTGCAGTCCTTTTTAAAACCTGTATTCAGAGGCGTGCTGTATGAGTTGTGGTGTTTTTCTAATATGCTGAACACGACACTTCCTCAGGAACTACTGATCTGTGATCAGTAGCATGGTCAGGGCCGTCTGGACAGAAGCAGCTGTTCCAACAAGGCCACATGCCTGATTTTAATTATTTACCACAATGCTTGGAAAAGAATTACAAGAACCGTATGTACTTTAACCTGCCATCTTAAGGCAAACATTTATCTAAAGCTATAATACACTGTAAATAACCTTTATACAACAGTTTTCTTAAAGAGTATGTAGGTTTTTTTCTTATTTTCTGCCATTTTTCTTTCCTGTTATGACACGCACTTCTCTTCATTTGGTTTTTCCTCCCTTAACTCTTGCTCTCCTGTCTCCCTCCTGATCCCCCACACCCCCCCTCCACCTGCCCTAAACCACGAGGGGTTAATTAAAACTGATTGGGTCCTCTGGGGCCACACCTGCCTCTGACAGGTAAGGTATCAGGCTCTTTTGAGCTGTGTGTATATGTGCACGTGTGTGGCTGTGTGGATACATATAGCACATCAGGCTGCAAGGACATCGTGTGCTCTGATGCTCATCCCATTAGAGCGCTGCAAAAGGCCGTCAATATGAATGTGTGTGTTTGTGTGTGTGTATGTGTGTTGCTTGCTTTATGCATATGCATTTGAATGTGCCCTTCAGTATTTAACTCTGCATTTGCATTTTGTGTTAATGCATTTCATTTCTGTGTATGCATGTGTATATGTGTGTGTGTGTCCTGTCTTTTTGGAGCCACTTAAGGATGTTGTGTTGGATTTCTGATTAGACTGTGCTCACTGGAACCAATCACAGCTTTTGTTTTAACACCACATCTGTTTCTCTCATTGACAGATGCTGGGGAGATAGAAAAGAATTCATCTTTAGTTTAAGCTTCATATCATCACATATACCATCACAATTATGACAAACAACAAAAACTGTCATCACTTCAAATGTTATTCCAGTTCACATAAATGCTGACAGAGCAGAAGCCTGCACACGTCCATGTTAACAGTCATATGCATGAGTGAAACAGTGATAAAAAGCTGTCATCTGGTGTGTGCCTGCATGTATGTCTGTGTGTATATTTGCTGGCAAGTGAGGTGTTTGTATGTGGAGGCGAGAATTAATGTTGTATAACAGGAGCTGGCAAGGGAGACGTGCAACACACACACACACACATGCAGAGCTCCCACTGCTAAGTTGGCAAGCAGAACAGTCAAATTAGCCTCTGGAGAACAAAGCCATCCACAGGGTCTGTTGGGAAACAGTTAGGGGGGGGGTACCCGAGGAGGATTGCTCTGTGTAAGGAGAAAGATATGGAGATAAGGCATGGATCTGAATGAGAGGAGAGAAGATGAGAGACAGCACCGTGAGGTGAAGACACGACAGAGTTGTAAATGAGTCTGAGACAATAAGAGCGGGTAAACATAAGAGAGGGAAGATACTGGCTACATCAGTGCTGGAAGAAATAAAACGAGAGCGTCGAAAATAAGACACATAGACAAGTGAAAATACGCACCACAGAATGAACTTGTGTCCATGACAAATGCGATTCTGAAGGATTTTTGCCTTGGACACAATTTGAAATAAAAAAAGTAAAAATTAAACCGATTGGTCTTGATGTTTCAGTGCACCTTTCAAGAACAATTAGCATCTCAACGAAACTTAGCTTCTGTGCGATTGCACTCGCAGGGACACACGCTCCGTCAGAGGTGCAGAAGATCATACCCGTTCACTTCTGGAAAAATCTTGTAAAATGGATCTGGTACCCTTCCTGGTGTACAGTCATTTCCACTGGTACAGAACTGACCAAACTGCTCACAGCATGGTAGTTTCAGGCTTCACGCGGTGACTCATTCAGGGGCATCCGGCAACCAACATGGCTGAATCAACAACTTTATTTTCTGCAAAAACAGACATTTATTCTCTGGGATTCTGACTCCACTGCACGCCACTTTGAATGTCTTTTGGTGATACAACTTTCTCTCTGTCTGCTTCACGTCTTGCTTTTCATATCCAGAGACAGTTTCTTCAAGGGTTGCGAGGTTTTGAATCTGGGCCGAGCTTGTGAAGTGCAGGTGTTTTGATGACTTCTAACCAGGGCTTTGTTGTGTTGTTGCAGTCTAGTTTTGACAGCTTTCAATAGGTAGCACACTTGTGCAGAAACCCAAACATCCCCTGAACAGACATCTAAAAGGCCAGAATGCTTAAAACGGTCACAGAAACACATTTCGTTTGTTTAGGCTGAGCCTGAACCAGCTTATGGTATCTGCATGTGCAGATAAAAATATATGCCTGCAACAAATGTTCCTCAAGAAGGAATCTTTGCGAAGGCAGTGGAAACATTGATATACGGCTAATATGACACACATTTCCTCTCACAAGTTTTCATACAGTTGACAACAAAAGAAACAATATTGGAAACCACAATTTCTCCTACAACACCTGTTTGTTGTGTCTAATGTTACAAGACCTCATAGACGCATCAACATAAAAGTCATGTTATGGAAAAGACAGTCGATATGACTGTGGAGGTGGGTTTCAAATAATTTGGTGCACAAAGTTTGGCTTTGCCCACCTAGGTAGGAGCAGGGATACAAAACCCTTTCTTTAAATAAAAACTGCAAGCCCAAAAACAAAAAGATGCACTAGATGAGCTGGCAGGAGAGAGGAGAGTACAACCAAGACCAAGAAACATGAAGGGCAGCATAAACGCCATTGATGCTGTCATAAATCCTCAGCGACGTTTGACGACTTGCTGCATGGAATTGCCTCCCTTGTTCCAATGAGTGCAGGATATGCTTGGATGCATTCACGTATGCATTATAAACTGCAAGTATGTATTCCAGGCCCAAGTGGTAGAAGTGGGAGTTGGTGAGTATCACCTCTGAAGACAAAACTCTGTAAGGGAGCCAGTTTTGGACACAGCACAGTGGTGCAGAAAGTAGCACTGATGCCTCTCAGTAAGGACGTCCTGGATTCAGAGCTGCTTTTTTGTGTGAAGTTTGTCTGTTTTCTCTCAGTCCAATGTGCATGACAGGTTAACTGGTGAGTCTGTATGGTCTGCCTGGCCTTGGGATGGACTGGGTGACCTTCAAAGGCAGTTGGTGTTTTCGTTTTTCTTTTCTTTTTTTCTTTTTTTTTATTTAAATCCACAAGCCCACCACATAAAGACCAGAAAAGCAAAGAGAAAAGGCAGTTAAGGAGGAGGAGAAAAGCCAGATCTGGACCAGACCAACAGTAGCTTGGTCCAGTTAATTATGCAAGGCAGACAGCTCTGGCACACGGAGGGCGGGCAGGGAAAAAGAGAAAACAAAGTGAAAGAAGACAAACAAATGGGTAGATGACTGAGACAGAGTAAGTGACATAGTTTGAGGCAAACAGATAAAAGGCAGGGGGTGGGAGAGACGAGGAAGGCAGCGGTGAGGAGACGAGCACAAAGAGAGGATGAGAGGGAGTGGGGGAGGGAGGGAGCAGAAGGGGTGAGGTTTGTCCTTTGGCCGATGGTCAATTAGTGGTGGGGAGAGTAAAAGGCCACGTTGATCTGTGTCTGCGGCTGCAGAGAGCTCTCAGCTTGTTTACTCTTGTTCTGAAGGAGACAGCTGGGGAGCCTCCACCACCGAGGCTGGAGAACATCATTAAAGGAAATATTAAAGGGGAAATGTTGCTTGTATTTAATGGAGAGAAACAAAGACATTCACATATTTGGTACTGGATCGTTGTTTTCTTTTAGCAGCATGTGAAAGATTTGGGATTCTTGAACATATTTTTATGGCTCTGGCATCTGTGATCACTGATCAAAACAGCGTTTCTGTTATCTATGAGGAAGGTCTGTAAAATTCAATGTATGTAGATGGTAAAACCTTAGGTATGCATCTTACACTTGTTCCAACATTTTGTCCTTCACACTTGGGAGGAATTCAATAAAAGAAAGGAGTAAGAAGAAGAAAGCCCCATTTAACAGTTTTACTCTTGCAGGGCCAGTTTACGCGTTCCTGGCCAATCTCTATTGAAGGCTGCCTGATGTGGGCAGACATACAGTTTGCACCATCCTCTCTCCAGCATTCCTCTGCTTGTCTGTACCTCGATTAAGAAGGTGTAGCCTGGCTTGTGTCTCTGGCTAGCTGGCCAAAGAGATGTGTGGGCAGAATGCAAACTCACTTTGATTGTTCTGTAGTATTAAAGAATGTGAAAGCATGTGGCTGTGAGGATACCAAAGTATTGATTTAGGAGAAACTACCTCCAAGCTGTGTAATCTGTAAGCCTAGTCCCTACACCCGTCTGAGTAACTGTTAGGCACTGCTCTCTTTTTTTTCGTTTGGAAGCACTTTATGTACATTTAATAGATGAAAGAAGAACACAAAATGAAGTAATAACAAGTTAAGCTTCTCAAGCTTTGCAAGAGACCAAGAGATGAAAAGATAATTTCAGCTCGCTACATGGGAGAAACCAAGTCAGTTGAGACTCTTTAATTTGGCCAATGAAAAAGGAGAGGACCTCAATAGTACTTAGCACAACTGTATAGCCTGGTCTTATGGCAAATGTTGTTTTAGGTAGCAAAAATGTTATCATTATATTTGGATATAAAATGTGTCTTTTGTATTTGTGACACCCAGCCCACCTTAGTAGGTTTCTTTTGTACCTGGAGCTTTTGGATGGACTAAACTCCTCTGGCCCTGCTAGCCGTATCCAGTCACTTCACTAAAATTCTCTTTCATAAAATAGATGTCGTATTCCTCCAATTCACAGATATTTCCAACGGTATAGAACACACCAAAACCAATCGCTTTGTTCCAAGTGCAACTTTGCCACGTGAGTCAGCTTTTCAATGTCAATCAATGTCAATGGAAGTGTTCCCGATAAAGTGATGAACATCTCACAGCACCCTCACCCTCAAAAGGGAACGTGGTTGAGAAAGGTTCGCAGTCTTGTCATTCATGATGTCCTCCCCTCATGCCAGATCAGGGCCAAAGTTCTAAATCTGAAAGATAAGATCTGAACATGAAAAAAGATGGGGGCTGAAAATTTCAAAATGCCGTGAAAGTAAATGATTTATTCACAATAATTTGAGAATGGCCCTGAGATGGACTGACCTGTCCAGGGTCTACCCCTGCCTTTTGCCTGAAGACAGCTGTGATAGGCTCCAGCAGACCCCTGTAACCCTGTACAGGAATAAACAGGTATAGATAACAGATAATTGGATGGATAATTTGAGAACTGAATCAAAAATAATGATTGAATTGAAAAAAGCTTTCATACGTTCATTTTTTGTCTGAATATGTTTAAACTATACAAATGTATTCAATATCAAAGCTTCAACTTCCAGTTTCAATTTTTATTTATTGTAAGAAAACTACTGACGAAGATTTAGGTGTTGATTCGATGCTGCTTGGATATGTTATAGGCAGAAGCTAATCTATTATACGATAGATTTTTTTTCTTCTCACTCATTGCCACAAATGGCAAACAAAAACACAGAAACTCTAAGCTGCTTCAGTGTTGATCTCTTGGTTCACTTTTATTCGTCTTATGGCTGGCAAACTGTGAGAGTGGCAAACTACTGCCACCCAGTGGTATGGAGTGGTAATTCAGAGTCAGTGGATCCTGCCGGGTCTGACGCTGTAATGGAGACACAATTGATAAAAAGCACAGAGGTGGAATGTAAGCACTGTTATAATTCCAGCCTCCTCGGTTTTATGCCGGACACCCCACTCATGGAAACATGCGACAATGCTTGTTATAAGATGTTAGAACATGGTCACCTGTTTCTGCATAAACATTTTTGCCTGACAGAACTACACAGTCATGTCTGAAAGCTTAGTTTCCAGGACCACAGATCCATAGATTGCTTTTAATGAAAGTTGTTTATGATCTGTGTTTGGAAATAATAATGTACAAAGAAAAAGAAAAAAGAAATATTCAGTCTTGGAAATGTCTGTGCATGTGGGCATAACTTGATTTCTACAGTCGGCATCTTAAAGATGCAGTAAACATAAAGGAACTCTCTCTGTTTGGCAGTATGGTGTCCTCGTTTGGTTAAATTGTAGCAAATTTCATTTTTGCACATCCCATCAACTAACAAAAGGGAAACCTCTTTTGTCCAAGCTCTGGTTTCTCATCAACGCCCCTTCTGTTCTTCCCTGTGATTAGGTTCAGAGCACATCACTTGGGGGGTGAGGGGCGTGAAATCATTTGTGGTTGTAATTATGGCCTCCCCTCTCCAGAGTAATCATGAGCTATTAAAAGCCACCCTCAGCTCAGCCCCCCACCCCCACCCCCCAGCAATACCAGTAACATCCATGTTCCCCCCCAGGAGGCTGTGGCGAAGAAGTTCACTGCCTGCACACTGCAGTGGGACTGAGCTGCACATGGAAAGACAGCCATTAGAACAAAGAAGGAATACTGAACCGTAAGGTTAACCGGGAGACCGAAAGCTGAGGCTAAAACAATAGAAGCTTAAACTCTCACACTCACACTGACTCGTGAGGTCTGCATCACTGCAATGTCAAAGGAATGAGGTATATTCTTCAATTAGCTGCATCTCTGGAATAATCACATTCCTGCAGCTGCACAGAACATCTGCATACACCAGCTCACAGCAAAAGCAGACTCACTGCAAGAGACAAAATCCTTAGAGTGATAGAAGGAGCAGCACCAATCTCAAATCTTAAATATCTGACTTTTCATTAGGGTGAACTCCAATGACAAACATTCACATGCTCTTAAAAATGGTTGCCTGGTACATGAGAATACCTAATGAGAAAGCAAAGCTGAAGGGGAAATTAAGTTTACTCAATCAAACATTCCCAACACTAGAATGAAATCTAAAAAAAACACCAAATTTTGAACAGCAAACAACTGTGTGACGTTTATGACTTCCTCCACCCTTCTATTTATTTATTAATAATGTATTTTTTTCAAGACTTTTCAAACTGAAAAGTATTCATACTTGCATGGTTAGTCATTCTTGTCTGGTTTTCAAAGTGAACTCTGTCCTGGTCTGTTGTGGCAGAAGAGAAAGTTGAGTCAAAAAAGCAAGACTCTGTCAGCTAACCAACCAATATGAACGCACCATGAAATAAGGTACATAGCACAGTAGCCTGGCAACAACAGCACCAGGTACAACGGAGAAAGTGGAACAAAAATGTTCAATTAATTATCTACCTATTTCACATTGTGCAATGTGACTTAAATCAATCTTTTAAGACTCTAAAAATCGGACAGTGTCCACCCGACTTTAGAGATACGGAGGCACAAGCTCGAGGAAGTCAAAGGGGGGACCTCACGCACCCCTGGAGCCCCTCCAAGCAGAGCTTTTTAACCTCAGCAACCTCAGACCCGGTTATGGGTGAGCCCATTTCACTCCACTCTGACTTAAGCTTCCTCTGTGGAAGACATGTCGGTGAATACTTCTCAACGCCCTCAAGTCCAAGGTCAAGAGTGAATGAATTTTTTTTTTTTTTTTTTTATTGCTTAAATGGACAGGAAACAAGTCCATATCCCTTATTTTATTGCAGGAAATATGGACAGTGCTTCTCTTCCTGGCAGGTTCAGAGGCTCTGGGCTGTCTGTCTAAACACCCTGGTTGAATGAACACAATCCCATTATCAGTGACAGTCAATTAAACATCTAAATGCCAAATTCTGAGCGCTATATGCTGTAACACAGAGGGCAGCTGGGCTTCACCAGAGACTGATTGGAAAATGATTGAGACTGATGGAAATATCAAAGCTTTCCAGGAATCCAGGAACTGTGAGGCTGCAGAAGTCGAAGTAGACGGTGGACCACAAGGTCAGAAAACAGGATTTCTGTGGTGCTGCACCTGTTCTCGTTTGGTTGAAAAGGCTACCAGCGTGAGAGAGCCAAATCTCTTAAGGTGGTTTTTAACAACATGAGTAGAAAAGAGGAAAACAAGGAGAAATGGACAGACAAGAAAGGAGAAAGGTCATTCCATCCATCCTTGGATCTCAGTTTGTGTGTGTGTTTGCTTTATTGAGAGGCAACTCTAGTGAAAGTTTCTGTCGCATTGTACCAACACAGCAGGGGGTGGGGGAAAGAAGGCAGCGAGGAAAGATGAGCTGAACGAAACAGAAAAGAAACAAGGAGAGGAGGAGTGTTTATTCTCTCCCTCTTCCCTCCTCTACTCGGCCTTTTCCCTCCCTTTTTGTACTTTTAGAGATGCATGTTCCTCTTTTTGTGTATGTGCGTGTGTGTGTGTGTGTGTGTGTGTGCACAGAGTATCTGGCACACTTGAATCTTGTACTGATTACCTCTCGCACATCACATCTTTCTTGAGAGCTTTTAACGGTGGACTATTATCAGGCAGCCGGGTGCTTCTGCTTCTTTTTTTTTTTTTTCCTTTTTCAGCCCTTTTTCTGCTCTCCATCTTCCCAACTACACAGCCAACAAATCCCTCCTCAGCAGCTGTAATAATCCGTTTTAACCTCAATAACAAATAAATACAAAGCTATTAGACACTGTTCTATAATTACTTGAACCAGTAGTGGTTTCTGAAATGGAGCAGCATCAAAGAATATGAAAAAAAATTAAACTGTATTTAAGATTGAACCCTGAATCTGATCACTCAGTTCTTACCTGATTCACAGACTTTGCTACATGTGATGGTGCTCCAGTAACATAAAGTGACTTTTAAAGTTGCTAATGTGGGGCAAAAAAAACAACATTTATTAAAAATGAGCATTCATTCAAAGGTAATTCTTTTTTTTTCTTTCTTTTTGTTTTGAAGTAGGGTTGTGTAAAGAGTTTACAGATTATTATGTATTATTACCTTTAGTAGACTGGTCTGGCCAGTCATCACAACTTAAATAAAACCACAAATATACACAAGTACCATCACCATTTCCACCATTGAACTGAACTGAATTGGGACCAGAGTAATGATTTTTACAGAATAGGCAACATTTTAGGATGGCTATCAGTCTGAAACAGCTGAATGTTCAGGAGTTCTGTACTGTACACACTTTGAATTTTACACCTCATGACTTTGGCATTAGGCACTTATACAGACTGCAGTCAGTGGTTGAGAAAATGCAGTGAATATCTCTGATGCAGAAGTTAATCATATGGAGTTTTCCATCTCCAGCATCCTTCTACCAGAGTCTCTGCATGTCCAAACCATCTCAATCTAGCTTCTTTTACCTTTTCCCATTCGGCTGTGTTCATTTTCAGCCCGTTATTGTCACCCCCAAAGACAATCTTAACATCTCCGACTCTGCTTGCTGTCTGTCTCCAGGCCACGTAGAAATACTGGAAGTACCTTTCAGGATAAACACAGGAGAGCATCCTTCATGGACATGACACAAACGGACACAGAAGGAAAATCTGATGGATGGCTGGTATGATCTGAAATATAACCGTTCATATCTAGCCAGTAAAAGTGAAATCTGGTGTGAGGCGGGTATTTATTTTACTGGAGGGGAGTGGAAATTACTGTGCGTCACAGTGAGAAGGGTCTTGATTTGAAACAGCCGGGACATTACTGTGTGGAGTCTGGTAAAGGTAGTATGAGTTCCATAATGAATGTAAATTTGGTTTCAAGGCTAATAATGTGAGCCGTATTTATTAACATAATTTGCTGGGAGTATACTGTCATATTCCTCTGCGTGTAGAAAGTGTTTGTGTACTTAGGTTTCATAAAAAGATGATTGCATCAGGCTTCACAATCAATTTCTTTAGCTAAGTTTCTTGTGTGTTTGTTGCAGCAGATTCATTGTCTCCCATTTGTTCCCAGATACTCTGTAACAATAGTACAAGGGTTCAGTTTATCTTTGCCTCCTTACATGTGTGCCATCTCTAAGGTGGTCGTGGGTGTTTGTCACCTCTCCCTCCCCCTCCCTCCTCTCCTCATGTTTTCCTCTGTTTTATGTGTGTGTCCTGCCCATCCTATCCCATTCAGCCCCCCGTTTACCATGACAATAGCTGCCTGCCGAGAACTGCTCCTGTGTATAGCCTGACCACCGCTGGCTTCTGGCAGGAGCCCATTCACTGCTGCAAACCACTCCAGGCAGTAAAGAGCCTGCCAGGACCGACCAGGCCTCCCAGTAAACAGCCAACATTTCACTTGTTGTGTGTGCCTGCTATACTCCCACTATGCTGGAGCAGTTGGGTTTATGCACTCAGCTTTGTCAGAGGTGAAAAGGGGCTATAGGTTTATGTACCCAATGGTATAGAGCTGCAGTCTGAGCTGATGGGATAACTGTCAGCAACAAATTGTCCAAACTGAGAGGACGAAGAAGGACGACAATGGATGACAAGACTGTCTCAAGACCAGACATTTGAGTGTTCCACTTAAAAAACTATCCATTAGTGTGAGTTTTAATGTGATCGTTTGGCATCACCGCAACTAGAACTATGAAGAAAGTCTGACCCAGTGACTGAGCATGTGTGGAAATGAAGGAAGTTTAGGTCGGCAGAAGCAGAAAAACATGGAAGTGTTTGCTGCCCGAGCTTGAGACAAGGAAATGATTTCAAGCAGACGGCAACAAGTAACCGAAAAATGGTTAACAGGAAGGAAATAGTACATTTGGAGTGAGCAGGCCAGAAATCAGGTCCAATCTCATCCAGTATGTGAAAGGAAGCTTACTTTGACCTTGTATTAAAATATGTCCTGAGCGATCCGATCATGAGTGCACAGCTTTGACTAAAATGTAAATGCACTCCAGATGTATTTAAAGCTGCTTTGAGATCTGACCACTCAATCCACATCCAGAGCCTGGTCTGATCCACGTATGGCCACATTCTTTTAACATCCTGCACACTGAATAGGCTTCCCACATAGTTCATGTCTTTTCGGAGGAAGGACGTATCCATTCATGCAATAAAGGCATCATATTAAACTGCAAAACAACAAGTGGGAGCCATAACAACAGCAACACAAGCACAACATTGTGGACTCTCCCTTACTTCTTCTTCTTCTTTTACTTTCAGAAACATCCATTTCTGCCTCCATCTGTCGGAAGTCTTTTGTTATCTTCCATGTTTTTGGATGTTTTCTTGTTGCCATTGTTTTTGGTATATGTACATTTCATCTGTTAAATGAACCAAGGAACGATTTAAAAAGAAAAGAATCCAAGTAGGTGTAATTTAGAGCTTTGCTGCCTCTGGCAGGTAACGAGCAACACAAACTAGCTTACTTACCATAACCGGTTCCTTTTGCTATTTCACAATGGATTGCCTTTTGTACATTGTGTGTTTTATGCTTGTTATTTTAAAATTACATTATGTACAGTGTCCTAGAGTGCTTTGAAAGACGCTTTTTCAAATAAAATGTGTTATTATTATTATTATTTGGCCAGTGCAGGCAGATATCACATACCTTTGTCCTATCACATACATTTTTTTTAACAAATTGATTAGTTTTAGTTTTCTTTAATCATTAAATTAAAATAAAAACATATAACTCTCTTTCTCTTCTACTTTCAGTGAGTGCTGTTTTTAAACAGTTTTCTCACACATTTGTTGATAAAGTGGAGATCCTTTGCAGACCTCTGCTCCTCCTCAAGGACGCGAAGTGGACGTGTTGTAGGGATGGAATGCAAAAATGGACATTTATCACGAGATGAAATGAAGTTGGGTTCATCCTGTCTGCAATAAAATAAAAACTTTTTTTTTGTTGTTGTATTCCCATTTTTTTCCCATCATTTTCCTATAACTGTTGAAGGTCAGAGGTTAACTGGACTGCAGCCTTTTGGTGGAAGCCATCCATGACTGACTACATCCCTGCAAGAATCAGTAATTTGTTTGTGGGGTATTGGAAAGGGTTTCATTTGATTGAAGACGCTGTGTGTTGTGTGTGTGTGTGTGTGTGTGTGTGTGTGTGTGTGTGTGTGTGTGTGTGTGTGTGTGTGTGTGTGTGTGTGTGTGTGAGTATGTGCATACCTCAGACCTTGGGAGGGCTGGCTGTGCAAGCCCCAACTTGCCCCAGTGATGCCATGGAGCCTGCCAGAAATGAAAGATGGCAGCACACGGCCAGAAAGTGGGCATTCAGAAGTAATTCCTCTGAGAACAAATACACACCCTGCTATTGTGCCAAGTCTAGGATATATGATACACCCATGCTTGTTGGAAGTGTTTATAGTGTTTTATCAACATACAGCACAGAGAGAGACATCATAAAACAACGAGGGAAGCACTATTCTGAAGGAAGACTAGCATCCATCCATTATGGATACTAGTGACGCCCAGTAAAAAGATTATAACTGGAGAGAAAACAGCAGAGAAGGCTGCCGTGTGTGTGTGTGCAGCAAAGTGTGTGTTTTCTCTCACCTTATGCAAGCAGCTCTTCAATAAAACATGCATGCAGCACAATCTAAAGTGGAGTTTACAAATGTCTACAGTTAAGCAATGGGAGGAAGGAGTCTCTTGTTGATTTAGTCTTAATCCGTTTAAACGTATTGACAGAAGCTCTTGCAGAGGATTTGATTTATTGGAGGTAACGGGTCACACGTGGAATTTTCCACTGGCTTCCCTGGTGAGCTTTTCCTCTTTTACGAAGTTTTCCTGTGAGTGAAACTTCCTTTCCACAACCAGCTGATTAAAGGAGCTCAAAATTAGTTTTAAAATTTTAGAAAGACCATTGATATTGTGACTGTCAATGTGGCAATTTTCCAGCATCTTTAAGAAAAAGAAATAAAAATTTAGTTTTGAAGATAAGAACAAATGTGCCTTTCAATAGTGTTCATGAAAAATGAATTGATTTACACTGAGGCTGTTCTGAATTGTGACAAGAAAGGATAAATGTTTTCTCCTTGCATCAGTCTGCTACGTATCCAAAAGAGGCAAACTGATGATAGAGTATGGGGGAAGGTTTCAGAATGATAAAAAAAAGTGATGATTGACCAACAAAAATGTAACCAAGTCATGCTCAGAGAAGTGGAACACCACGTCCAGCTGTAAGACGCGGTGATGTGTGTCACCGCCATAATTCAGTGAGGGAGGGCGTGCTGAAGGTACGTATATGAGAGGATCATATCTCTGACATAGCTGATCCATGATTACTGGCAACTATATTAAATTAAAATGCATGGGCAACAGTGTAGAAGGTAAGCTGGGGGGCTAACCAGAAACCTAAACCTAGAAATAGAATAAGAAACATTTAATCAGGCTTGTTGTGATTTGCTATTTTATACAAGCAAGAATTCTTCAGTGTGATTGACCATGTGACTAGAAGAGAAAGTCAACCGGGCCAGTCGTAGCTGTCTGTTAGTACTATTAACTCAACAAGGAAGTCATATTTTCTTTAAAATAAGACTGATTATGCTGTCCTTGCTTTCACAGCTCACATGCTAAGAACAAAGCAACTGAAATGATGCCAGATTCACAGCATAGACTATAATATAGCTTTAACATTGCATAAATATTTGACTGTATATAGTTTTACATGACAAGGTACATAAAAAGTTTGCTCCCTGAGACTATCAAGGAGGGCTGGTGAAGGTCACACTCAGCCTAGCTCACACATACGCACAGGTAAATTGCATATAAAAGATAAAATAAAACAGAAAAGGTTTTGCCGGATTACGGCACCACATATAGGCTATGCAATTATTTTTCATTCTCTATGTAATGGTCAGAGTCAAGTTCATGTTTTGTTTTTGTTGTTTTTGTTCCATCCTTTTAAATGTATATTTCTGTTAAAAAAAAATTACATTTTAACACAGACATTCATGGATTTTGACTTACTTTTTCAGCCAGCCCCTAGTGGTCATTCTGAGAGGGCAACAGTTTAGCAAGCCTGATGTAGCCCATCAAATCAAAACAGATCCTTTCGTTACTTTTTTATTCTTTGAAAGCTCAGTTTTTCTTGGTTGGCAGGTGCACAGATCCCACCATAAAAAATAAAATAAAATGAAAAAATAAAATAAACGCAAAAAACAGAAACAGAGATATAGTGGAGGATATCATAGATAAAATGCTAAAGCCAGTTTCTTAAAAACAAACAAACAAACAAACAAAAAATATATATATATACATATATATTGTGTAATGTTGACATGAGTTTAACTTGTATTTCCTTCAAATTCTTAAATGTTACAATCATATTATTTGACAGGTTTTTCAGTCGTATATCATCTCTTTGGTGGTCCTTTTTGTATAGTTTAGAGACTTGTATATCTAAAACAAACTTAAAGCTTTGTTGGACCAGAGAAATAGAACTGCCTCTGTAAACTGATATTATTGTGTGTGTGTGCATCGTTTTCATGCTATACTGAACCATAATGGCCAATCACATGATCACAGCTGACCAGCAGCCGCTTCTCGGTCGTGACAGGCCCAGACTTGCCTTGTACAATGATTAGTCCTGCTTATCTTACACTGGACACAATGGCCTCCTCCTCTCAGTTATGCATCCCTGTTGACCCATTACTAACTGATTGGAACAGAAGGAAACAAAGAGGGCGTATAAAACCGTTTTATTAAGAACAAAAAGAGGTGCAGTGTGGGAGAACTACATTCCACTGATGATTGTAATAAGACTGTGCAATACTGGAAATGTGACGGACGGCTCATTAGCTTTTCATTTAAAATGCCGTGTGTTGGTTGGATCAAATGTATTGAATTACAATACGCAGGATGTATGGCGCGTGGGTGCTGAAGATGGAAATCATTGCCGTGAGCATAATGTGCAAACATTTTAGACTCTTCAGGTGTCCAATCCAATGATTATAAGCATTCCAAGCTTACTATTTAATACTTTATAAAACGCTTACGTGAAGCCACATTAGAGTACAAAATCATCACCTCTTATAGAGAGTAGGAGGGCATTCTAGTATTTGCATTATGTATAACCAATTTTTTTTCACAATGCACAACCTTACAACATGATACTGGTGAATAAAATAAAATCCAGAAGAGGGTGAAGGTTTAACTAAACCTGCTCCCATCCACCACTCACCCACCTTTAGTATAAATGGAACGTGCTTCGGTCCTTTTCTGGCCTGCACCAAATATGTAATATGTTGCATATTTCATTGAAAATAAGAACTGGATTCATGATTATGTCAGTCCAATAAAACTGACTACACGATCCAATTTTTTTTTTAAATATGGGTTTTAAGGGAACAATTTTTGCTATGAGGTAAAAGAAATAAGTATTGTCTATTGAAAATCATTGGAAAGATAAAATAAAACAAAATAAATCAGGAGACCTAATGCCATTCCTTAAGTTACACCCACTATGGGTTTTCATTTTTTCAATTTCTTTTTAACTGTATCATTCACATTTGTACTCTTTTCTTTGTTTTTTCTTCATTGCCCTCATGTTAAGTGCTGTGTGAATATCGGATAACATTTCAGTGGCGGGGGAGGAAAAAAGGAGGAGAGGAGTTGTATGCACTTACATATACAGAGCGAGGGGAAGAAAAAGAGAATTACTCACCATCAGAGGGATTATGGGAAGGCATTCAGGGAGAGTGTATTGTTGGAGTGATCACTAATGAGATGTGGGCGTATAGGTGCACCTGTGTGTGTGTGTGTGTGTGTGTGTTGCATTAGCGACTTTGAGGCCATGAGTGGAGGATATGAGCAAGCCTTTAGGTGCAGCTGGAAGGCACACGGCAAGAAAGAGGATTGTCCCCCGGAGACGACACTGAAATGTGTGTTCAGAGAGAGAGGATGGCACTCAGGAAGGAAGTCTTAGTGCAGCACTATGAAAGATCCTGCCAGAGATCTGCTGGTTTCTCTCTAGCTGACACGGTCTCCAAAGGGGTGAGGGCAAGATGTGTTACATGTTGCACATCTTTCATAAAAAAATTTAAAAAATGCAAGGATTTCTGTGAAAAAGGGCCTGCAGAAGCTATTTGATAAAGACTTTCTCTGAGCTAGAAGGAATACAAACCTCGGTGAAAACAGTGATGGGGAATTAAAGTAAAAGGAGAAAAACAATGCAGAAAGATCAGATTCTGATTCTATACACTAAACGAAGGAGCTGAAGTGTAAACATGGTCAAACTTCCGACTACTGGCCACATTGGTGAAAGTCTGAATTGATGGTTTGCATTCATGCCTACAAGCATCTTACGTCAGACTTCATGTGAATGCAACAGCACCCTGAGCGACTGGTGCCTGTCAGCGTGTGTCATGTGTAGCAGCAAAAACAGAAAATGTCAAACTGTCATACCTGTGAGACCTTATTGAAGCACTAAATTGTGATCTTGTAGCTTCTTTTTGGTGAAAATATGTGTTTTTCAAGTTATTTCTTTTAAATGCATGTGAAAAAGTAGAGTCCACAAAGTCAGTCTGGCCATGATCTGATGGAGGAACTTAACTAACAGAAGAAGCAGCTACGGGCAGGTGGAGGATTGTTTTTTTTTTTCTTTTTGTTGCGGTGTCAGTCCAGGTGGTGTATAGGACCACACTGGGGACAGAGGGTGTGTGGGGGGTGGGGGTGCTATAACATTACTCTCCATCAGCTGTGCCATAGGTGGGATCATCGGACAGGTGCACACTGGGCCTACCTCATCCCCCCTCGACCACACTCATGTACGCACATAAAAGCAACCAGCCCCCATCCCCAATTGGTCAGCCCCCTTCACCTGACAGCCAGGGTGTTGAGTCTGATGAGTGTGTGTGTGTGTGTGTGTGTGTGTGTGTTCCAGTGAACAGAGGGTCTTTCTGTGCCCACCTGTTGGCCAGCTGTCAGGGTCCCATTTCTATCTATCTATCTATCTATCTATCTATCTATCTATCTATCTATCTATCTATCTATCTATCTATCTATCTATC
>JBAMYA010000011.1:1114995-1125783 GCA_037176975.1 Arrhamphus sclerolepis
TCTATCTATCTATCTATCTATCTATCTATCTATCTATCTATCTATCTATCTATCTATCTATCTATCTATCTATCATCACTAAGGGAAGAGGCAAGGATAGGATGATGATGAGGCTGCTTGTGCAGTTGGGGGAAGGGGTCGGTGAATGAGTGATAGAAATAGAAATAGAGAGAAATGAAATGAACAGGAATAGGAGGGGGAGGTGAACCTGACAGGATGGACTTGGACTGGGAAAGGGAAAGGTGAGGCGGTTTTAGGCAGGGTGGAAGAAGGTGTAGGTGGGTGTTCTGATGAAGGGTCTGCAGGGGTTAAACGGCTTTAGGTGCTGTCTCTATTAAGCCGAGCAGCCACAAGATGACAGAACGAGATGAACGGCGAGCTGATTTCTCACCATTAGCTGCTCTATCAATGAGAACAAAGAGAGGGAAGATGAACTGCAGCAGATCACACAGTTCATCTATTCTCTGAAGTAGGAAACAAACCAGCTAAAATGTCAACATGGACAGTACGTCTTGACTCAAGCAAGCTCCAGCACTATCACATCGCTTCTGTTTTCTACAGTCTACCAGCTGCAGGGCTGTACAGTTGATATTATAACAGCATGAAGTCATAGAAACGGAGCCTTAGCACCGTTGCCGTGCAGTTTTAAGGTTCCTGGTTCAAAAACTGGCAGCAGTGTTTCTGTGAAGAGTTGGCATATTTTTTATGGGTTTCTACAGGTTCCCCTTCATGATCTGAAACATGAGTTTGAGTGAGGTCGATGTGGCCCTGTGATGGACTGGCTACCTGTCTAAGGTGCTGCTCTTTTAAGCCTGAAGAGATCTGACATGAGCTCTATCAGACCTGTGATGCTGAACGGAAAGAAGTGGGTAGAGATAACAGGTAGATATCACAGAAATGAGCTATCCATAATAACATCATTCCAATGGTAAAGCCAGTCCATTAAAAACACAGAAAACACCAAGCTTCTCCTCTGCTGTCTTCAACGATGATGAGTTTTGCCCTTGAAGATGGTGACAGTGATTTTTTTTTTTTATTGTTATGTTTCCTGTTGTTTAATGCTGTATTTCCTTAAATCCAATCTCCTAAAACTAATCAAGCTAATAAAACTGAGTAGTGTTATTCTATTTTTTTTTTAATTAGCAGGAAAATGACAAAAGCCTAAAGGTCCCAAACACAACATAAACCCTGGTTTCTGCTGCTTCTGGTCGAAGTTGCCCATCGATCTGCTTTATGATAAGCCACCACTGGAAAGTGATGGACCAGGGTTAGGGTTTACAGGGGTGTCTGGCAGCTGAAGCTCGTCATCCAGCAGAGCAGCTATCGACATGACCAGCAGCCATTCTACCCACCGTACACCTGATTTGACAGAGCAAACAAACACCATCTAGTACCATAAACTCTTGTTAGTTATATTTTTCTCTCACTTAGAGTACATAAACCCTAAAGTACTCAATTTTCCATGCTTGAGGCATGATTTCTTTTCTTCTTGCCAAAACAGTACAGCCATCCATGTTGTCATTTCAACTACCTGACCTTTCATGGAGAATGAGAAAAAAAATTAGGACATTATAGGTTTAATGTTTCTATTGTTTCTATGTATCGTGATATTAAAAAACAAAAAAACTTCAAAGTCAGTCAAAAGTACCTGACTTCTTGCTCTATCTGAGTCCCTCTCTTTTTTTTTCTTCCTTGTTTCTTCCATCATTACTTTCTTGCATCTCGGATGTGACCGCCAGGCTCCAGGTGTGAAGCTGGCCCTTCTGCTGGCCTTATATAACCTCATGTTTAAGCAATCACATTTTGGGGTATTCAATAACACCCAACAGCCATCACAAAGGTCACCACTTTATCCTGCATTTTTACACATGCAACAGAGCAACAAAAGGGTTTCCATTACTGACACAGTGCCACGCATTGCTTCGTTAATCATCGTTGCATTCGTATTTTTGAAATATCTAACCACATGTCAAAGATGAGTTTTGACATGCACCTCTGGCTCATCAAGCATTCTTTAAGATAATGACCAGTTTCATGAGGCTAAACCTATGTGCCCTCTTCGATAAAGAGGAGTGGGACACAGGTTATATCAAAACAATCTTTACACAGCTGTATATACAGATAGAGCCTCTGCTGTGTCCTCTACGCACATAACCGTGATCTGTGTGTGTGGCTTCTTAGGTCATCTTTAGCATAAGTACACATGTGCTTCATTGCAGAAAAGACATAATGAATGCTGGAACATTCATGTGTGTGTCCATGCAAATGTTGTGTATCGTGCTCCTTCAAAAAGTACACAAATGTACGAGATGCAGGGAGCAACAGAGGCAGCAAACAGGAGATCTGCATGTTAATAAACCCTCCTTGAATTGATGACATTCAAGTCCCAAAGGAACCTCACAACCGTGATGCTCTAATTCAAGTTTCGTACACTCAGCAGCTGCAGGCTGCAGCATTGAACCAGTTTCAGCTTCTAGGTTGTCTGTGTTTGGACGCCATCTAGAGGCTGCTCAAACAAAGGCAACTATAAAACGCCTCTCTTTTCAGTCACTTTGCAACTAGTAGTGTAAATGAAAGAAAGGTTCATTTATTTTATGCACTCTTTCATATCTATTGTGTTAAGAAATCAACATTTATTCTCAGTTACATCAATGTAACATGATATTAACACACACATTCCTTTAACACCCATTCATCTCTCTCTTTTTCTTTTCTTTTTTTTAATAAATGGTCATCCTAACAGCAGACACATTAAATGAACTGCAGTTTCCCTTATTTCTGCATTCATGGCAGTTCAGAAAAACCTGTTGTTGCCCCCCACCCCTTTGGGGATGAGCCATAAAAAGTCTGACCCCTGTTTCACCTCCCCACAGAAACTCCCTTCAACACTTCCTGTGATGTTGCCACTCCTCTGGTTGAGTGGGCCCTCACGCCACGAGGCAAAGCGAGACCCCAGCTGCTGTAAGCCAGGGAAATTGCTTCTCCAATCCAGTAAGAGATCCTCAGCTTAGATGGGACAAACAGCTGATCACACAGAGATGCATGCTCAGAGTGTGATAGGTTTAGCATAGGTTTAGCTGATCCATTCATCCATCCACTTCCACTTATCCAGGTTCAAGTCGTGGGTGCAGCATCCTTGGCAGAGACCAGCATCTCTCCAGCATCTCTCCAGCATGTCCTCAGTCCAGTGGAGAGACTTTCTTCTGGAGAGGTGCAAACAAGCTCCAGCAGAGGAAAGATTTTGCCAGTTTTGTATCATCAAATTTGGGAAGGAAAGTCTGGGAAGGAAAGTCTAGTCAGGCTCCAGTGGCACAATTAGTCACTGCATGGCACTTATAAGACAGTGATCTGCAGAGCAATGCTGAAGGTGTGAGTTCAAGCCTCACCTGGAGCACATATATAAAGTTTGATAAGCTTGCATTAGTCAGGTTTGCACTTTTAAAATGTAGTTTAAAGAATGAGCTGGTTATGGTTGTCAGAGATCCAGGAAACTCAAAGAAAAGTCAGCTACATTGTAACTGGTTTACCTCTCACCTGGAAGACTTCTGTACTGTCCAGATTGGTTATCCACAGGTCTGAAGAGTTTCTTTTCTTTTCTCTCTAATTTGAAACTGATGACAGTTCGACTAAAAGTGGGTAGTATGAATTAGAAATTGGTGACTCACTTTTTACACTTTCATCTTTCTCCCTGTCCACAAAAAGGCAACAAAATTTAACATATAACCTATTTATTTAGACCAACTATCAATATCACTTAGCTCTGTGATTCATTTCTGACCAGTGTCTTTATTGCCTTTTTCCTCATATTTAGTTGAGGTTATATTTTTATATACTTTTGCTCAACTTGATTTTATTTGTGACTGCTTGTTGTGTTCTGTTCTTCTGCTTTTATTTACCATGTGATGTAAAGCACTCTGTCTGCCAGCTGGTTATTGGAAGGTGCTATATCAATAAATGTTGACTGATTGATCGATTGATTAATAGTGACAAGTGGCACCACTGCTGTTGTATGGGCTGACTGGAAAACTTTAATGCAAAAGTCAGAAAGCTTGGAGGGGAACACACTTGACACCAGTATGCGAGCTCCAGTGGCGCAATCGGTCAGCGCGCGGTACTTATAAGACAGTGACCTGCTGAGCAATGCCGAGGTTGTGAGTTCGAGCCTCACCTGGAGCATGTGTTTAGTTGACAGCTGTGAAGTGCTGCTGAATCTGGGGGTGAGGAGCCCAGCTTCACTACACTTTATGACCTGCAGTAAGTTCTGAAGGGTGTTTGCTGATGGAGGTTTTCCACTCTGATTGAACCAGGTCTAAGTAAACCGTAACACGGCTGCTTTCTAAGCTGCCAACATATACTGTATGTATAGGTGGCATGTGCTTTACTGTAATTGAGCTAAAGAAAATCAAACAGGTTCAGCTATTATATTCATTGCCGCTAAACTAGATTTTCTAATGCAAACATAATGTGATTTAAGAGTGTTAATGAGTTACTATCCCTGTAATGTTATTAGTAGAGCAATGCACAAGTGCCTCTCTGGCTTCTGTGTCATTACAAAATGCACAGTTTTTAAATTTTTTATCAGCGCTCCAACAGGCAGTGTTTATAAGACAGGCTGTGAGTCCTCACCGAAAGAAAATGATCTTTTGTTTTAAGGACAAAGTCGTTAAGAATCATCCATAAAAGTTTCATGTGAGCAGACAAACATTAGTTTCTTTTAAGGTAGCTAAAACGCCACCGCTTTTAATAAAACAACACACGTACAAATTCACCTCTGTAACAGTTTTTTGCAATTGTACTTCCTTTTTTTTATGTTGTAACAGTTTCATTAAAAAAAAAAAAATAAATCAGTTTGTGACTGAAGTGTATTAAAGGCTGTGGCAGAAAGATTTCCAGAGAAGTAAACAACTACTAAATACTGCTTTAAAAAACACAATTTTCATGTAATGAAAACAAAAAATTCGAGACAGGTGAGATGCTGATGACACAAAGAGATATTGCTTGTGTATTTGTGTTGAGCTGAGTGCTATTAAGGCACTTTTCAGCATGTATGAGGCCCTTTTTTTTTTAACTCTGAAGACATCGAGGCCAAAGACAAAACTGATTTTAAACATGAAAGAAAAGGTACATATAAAAAAAATCATCCACAGCCCACAGAAACTGTGTTCCTTTTGTCTCATGTGACGCTGTAAAGTGAGTTTCACCAAAGTCTGACAGGTTGTTTACTGAGCCAGCTCGAGATCAGTCATCAGCTCTTTTCAGTGAACTTCACATTATTCCTTCTGTTGCCATGCACACGAGCAGTCAGATGCTGTAAGGTTTTCATGCAGAGCCATAAGTCACAGATGGGTCTTCCAGGTGGGTGCTTTTTTCTTTTTTTTAATCCACCTGGAAATCATAAGTTCACATCTCAATTCATAAGTAACACTGGAGTACCACATCAATTTTAATGACCATATTCCCAGCACAGTTGGGCTCGGTCAGAGGAGGTGGGCATTCAGGTCGTATTTCTCACAGAACTTGTCTGTGATCGGGATGCAGGTGAGGTACTCGCACCAGTCACACTTTATTGGGTAGACGTAGAACAGAACGGCCAGACTGGAGAACAGGCCCAGGAAGATCAGTAAGAAGACACAGACCTGGATTCGCTTCCGGAACGAATCAGATTGCCCAAAGCTGGGGAAGAAAAACAAACATTATTCACAAAGTTACTATCACTGATATCAGCACATCCAGAGACTGCATGCTTCTACTTCTTTCAAGCACCTGATGTATGGCAGGAAGGCGAAGGACAAGAAGAATCCCGACACAAAACCACAGATATGAGCAAAGTTGTCGATCCAAGGCAGAAAACCAAAGGAGAAGAAGAAGACAGAGATGGCCAGCAGCTTAGCGAATGCTCGCCACGGTCTCTCGAGGATCTGCCAGCTCTGAAACAGCTCCACAAACAGGCAGGCCATGATGCCGAACTGGCTTCCTGCAGGACCCACCTGGAAGTGGAGGTTGGAGAAAGAACTGTTTCATGTTGTACAGATCCATTTCAAGGATTTTGCTTTTCAATAATACGTTTACAGGTCGCTTGTACCTCTGCTCTGTAGGGCAGGAAGATAGAGGAAGCTAAGTTGCCAGTGATGCCGCTGAGCATGTAGATGATGGAGATTCTCAGCCAGCCAGCCAGCTTTTCTAAGTCCCTCAGCACTGTCATCTGGAACAGCACGGACACCAGGCAGTGCAGGATCCTGCAGACGCACACAGGGAAGAAAGCTTACAGCCTTAACCTGCCTACGTTTGAGGCAAGTCAGAAGGAGAATTCCCTTACCCAGCATGAAGAAAGAGAGACAGCCAGAGCCGGGAGAACTGATCTGGGATCTCCGGGTTGAGGAAAGGCAGCAACCCACACACATCATCCATACAAGCAACCTGCACAACATTAGAAACAGTCAGCACAAAAACAGTCAGGACTGCAGATACAATTAGCCAGCAACACTCCACTGCCACCCTGTGGAGGAACATGACCATCTCTTTAATTTACACTCATGAGCTCCAGCAACGGAGTTGATCAGTACGTAGTGCTATTAAGCCAGTAAGCTGATGAGCAAAGCCGAGGTTGAGAGTACAGGTCTGACCTCGACCAGAGGTGCTCCAGGTGCTTTCTTTGTGAATGTGTGTGTGTGTGTGTGTGTGTATCTCTACCTGTGAGCAGAGAGTTGCCTCCTCATGGAAGTATCCCTGCATGAAGTCACAGTACTCTCTGGAAGTGATTTCACATCTGCACAACAAAATCATTCCTTATCATAAACATAAAACACAAAATTCAACAATTCAAGATGACATGAAGTAATTTGAAAACTTGAGAAGATGTTTTTTTTTTTCATATGTTGGATAACTGAGAGGTGTGTTAGTGGTTGTCCTTTCATAATACTAAAAAGGGTGTTGAGAACACACATAAAAGTCACGCGCAAGTAGGAAATACTTGTCATTTTTGCAACATCTTTAGTAAATCGAAACCATGACAGCTTTATGATAAAACCTTCTCCTGTCTCAGATCCTTACCGTCCTTTGGTGCCGATGCAGCAGGGCCGGCCTGTGATGGTGCAGTCTATGTGGGGAAGGTTGGTGTGATTCCCAAAGTTGTATCGTGTGCAAATCTACAGATTGGGAAAAAGAGGAATTTTCAGGGATAAATCTTCAGTCCTATTTTTGTAATTCAATTTGATAAATAAAAGCATTCAACATCGGCAATAATAATTGACACAAATGATTCCTTGTTTACATATCTAAGTATCTTGCAATCAGACAATTTAATGGTTTATTTTGCACAATTTGAAGTCATTAGCTAAATGTTTAAATTGTCACTTACTGGCCACTGTGTGATGTCATCAGACCACTCATGAGGTGAAACTGAGGCTGGCTCCTGACAAATTCTACAAAGAAAAAAGAAAAAAAAGGTGAGAACATATTGTTACTTTAATCTAACACAATGGAAACAAGAAAAGCACAAAAGCAACTATAATGCAGTGTTTTGGTGTATCTTACCTAGGATCCTGATGGCAGACTGCACCGTGCTGGCGTAAGTTACCATTTAAATATGGAGCACTGGGGTGATGAGGCCACTTTACCCACACAGCCAGGGTACTCTGCAGAAGACAGGGGAACAAACACAGTCAGTTCTACCCTGTGACTGCTGAGAAATTAGCCGGGTTTCACAATCAGCCTTAAGCTTGCGTCACTGACCGAACAGTCCTCCTGTAACGTCTGCAGGCAGCCGGAGCGATCGTTTCTCACACAGCAGCCTGATTCTCTCTCTCTCGATTTCTTCTCCTGAATCAGTTTGTGGATCTCTTCATCTTGACGCATGCAGGGGGAAAACTTTGCACCTAGATGGATCAGCGCCTCCTGCAGGGCATCAGGATCAATATTACAACTTAAAGCAACACAACAGAACTTGAAACCCACCTCAAGTTATAACAAGATAATTCACACTCATACCATAGCCTGGGCACATGCCCGTCCCCGTACTGGGACTGTGTAAAAGTTAATGCACAGCCAATCAGACAGACCGCTCTCCACCTCTCTCCTGTTGTCATCACTGATGTGTCTGAAACTACTGATGCTAGACTGTAGTACTAAAGATCTAAACTGCGCTTCTCAACTAAAGGGGGCGCTAAAGAGAACAATCTGCTTTAACAAAGACAAAATAAAACCCACACAGGTGTATAAAGTGAGCTGCAAAATGTAGAGCAAAATGCAATTGCTGTTTAAATGTTTTATGAATTCAGGTATCTGCAGGGTTGAAGGGTGCAGTCTCAGTGCTGAATGTAGAAAACTTTGTACTAGCAAGCTTTACATGTGCTCCAGTGGCGCAATCGGTTAGCGCGCAGTACTTATAAGACAGTGACCTGCAGAGCAATGCTGAGGTTGTGAGTTCGAGCCTCACCTGGAGCATTGCTTCTTACTTTACCTTAAACTGAAGAACAAGGTTTGATACATATGATCAAATATTGTAATCTTGGTACAAAAAGCAGGGTTGTTTCATTGGAAAACTGTAAATGAAACCAGTTTAACCAACAAAAATCTCATGTGAACTTGAAACTCAAAAACAACTAAAAGGATTTAGAGGCAGGATGCTGTTGTAGATTCCCATATGACCCAACTTTATACCCTGTCTCCATTCTCCATCCTGTGGAAGTGACTTGTTTCAGAGTAAAAAGCACTCTAACTAAATAAACCATCAGATTGCATTGAATCTTGAAGTTATAATAAAACTATAGAAACATTTTAATTGCAAATCACTCATTACAATAACCAAGTTTAAGAAAACCACTCTACATTTAAAAAAAATCCAAAAATATAAATAATACTTTATTGATGGAAAAGGATGTGAAAGATAAAACTTAGAGCGTACTTACTGAGCTTGGACCCACCCAGAAATTCTGTTGCTGCACAAACTTAACATTTTCATAAACTCCTTTATTCCTCAGCACCTCAAAGAAAAAAAGAAAAAGAAGTTGTGAATTTTTTTTTTTTTTTCAAACAGGCACAATAAATCGACAAACATGATATAGAGTGTCTAATCCGCTTACAGAGTCCACAGTTTCATGCTGTGAGAAGCCGATGGGGGCGATGCCATAAATACTGACAGACAGGATGGTGATGAGAAGATGGACAAATGTGATCCAGTAGGCAAAGAAAGGCCTAGAGATGAGAAATGGGGAATTCCATGCTTAATTTAGTGGAACATTCAGTAAAAGCCATCAGTAACTTAATTCCGTATGACACATTTATCCTTGAAGAGCCAGCTGTCCTACCTGTGATCGTCCATGTCCTCAATCTGCCTCTTGACGTAGCTGTCAATGCGCTTGCGGTACGTTCGGTTTGTGAGACGACCAATCATGCCCAACCCATATGGTCTCTTCTCTCTGGCAAACAACTTCTTAACAGGAACTACAATCCTTTGTCCCCGTTGCTGGTGGGTATTGAGGCTCACCACCTCCTGCTTCAGACGGACCTTCGGTTGGACCAGACAGCCATCTTTCGCCTTCCGCCATCCTCTCTCCAATGGCCTGGAGGGAGAGGCAAGAAGAGTATGAATGAAACTAATCCAACGCAAAAATGGTGACATTTCTTTGCATTTTTGACCATAAATGAGTCTATAATATCATAAACCCACAGCATGAGGTGACTCCTCTCCAGTTTGTTCTTATCCAGAACACTTCCAGTGAGCACGCTTTCATCCAGCTCTTTGGGGTCTGCCTCAGACGGCGTCTCAAAGACCTCGTCTGCATAGCTGGACATCTCCTCAGGCAGGCCTTCCTGCAAACATGAAAACTACATGAGTAGGAATTTAAAACTAAACTCAAGACGACAGGAGGATGCTTTGGAGCCATTTTGGGCTTTTAGGATCTTGAAGTTAATTTAGCAGTGAGAATAAATTCATTCAAGTCAGCTCAGTCAAGTTGTGACAGTAAACTAGGTAGATTATTAGCAGAGGTTTCTCAAATTTCTGAATTTTAGTTCAACGGAAATAAACAGATGAAAGAAAAAAAACACAGAAAAGCACTTCTATGTTACAACAATAATAATGCTGTGGCTACTACTCACTCTGGTGAAGAAAGAAGTATCCAGCTCATCAGGGAAATCCCCCGTGTCGTCTTCAAAGAAAGCGGGAGGTATGAAACTCCGTCTGCGACATCGCCCGGCAGTGCTGTCGACTAATGTGCGACCCTAGAAAACACACGTTTATTACATTATCACTTTTAACCGCCATATCAGCACAGGAAAAAGAGAACACATAATACACACTGATACATCTTAAAGAATTAATCCCATCAAGAGAAATCCAATTCAGGTCAATTATATTCCAGTTCAATCATTCAGAGTACAAATTCAAAAATCACATGATGTTAATTCATATAATTAAAAAAAAGCAGCCTAAGGCAAAAGAGTGTATTGAATATAATACTGTAAAGACATTTATAAGGGCTGCATGTGCCAAATATCCAACCTGAAACTAACTTCACCATGATGTCATCTTACACAGCACATTTTTCAGGTTTTCATCACCAGTTTGCAAACTCTTAAACATTAATACAACTGTTGTTGTTTTTTTTTTTTAATATACCACTTCAGGTGGTGAGCCCAGTGCATGTTGGATTCCGGCAGGGCTGCCCTTTGTCACCGGTTCTGTTTATTACTTTTGTGGACAGAATTTCTTGGTGCAGCCAGGGGCCGGAGGGGGTCCGGTTCTGGAACAACTGGATTTCATCTCTGCTTTTTGCAGATGATGTGGTC
>JBAMYA010000011.1:1125883-1143307 GCA_037176975.1 Arrhamphus sclerolepis
CTGATGTTGATTATCAAGTGCATTGTTTTACTTAGACAAGGCTCCTTGCTTGTGAAATGTATCCACAGTTTGGCAGGTGCAGTTTGACCAATCACAAATTATTATTTGTTAGATTTTATGTATCTGTGATCTTTCCACAAATTTGAAGGAACTATGACATCTATGACTTTTAGACCAACATTTGCATTAGCTATATAAAATCAATATTTAATATTCATGTAAAATCCAGCAACTCATAATCTTCCTGTTGTACATTATAGGAAGCGACTTATCCATGTCTTGAAGGTCCTACTCCTGTAAACCTTACAAAATAAACATTTTCTTTTCCTCAAACACAACTTTTAAGATCTAGGGCTACATTGCACAAAAGCTCAGAATACTTAAGTTAGAGAAGCATTGCTGCAGTCACATTTTCATGTAGTCATCTTCTTAGTAACATGGTTGTTATTTAAGTAGCATAGGTGTCTTTAAAAGTTAAAGCCTCTTTTCTTCTGTTACTCTTCCTAAATCATTTCATCATCATCATTAATTTGTACAGCATCTGGGGAACAACAAATATGTCTATCGTTTATCTTTCACTCTCTGTAACCCCATGAAGAAAAAAATATGGTAGAAATAAAGTGTAGCTCACCTTGTTATTTGCCAAATATAAATAAGCCAGTTGATCAAGCATCGCAAACCCTTCATCTTCAAGACCTGTAAACAGATGTATTCAGTAATAAATTATTATATAGCCTACTGTCATACAAGCCAAATTTGTTAGTTTTGGTTCACATCAAAGCAGTATATCACAATTTGAATATTAAGTTATGTTTTTATTGATTATCAAGAAATAAAAAACATTAAAATAAAATAAAATGAGAAAAAACAACTCAAGGAGTACACAAAGTAAACCCCAATAAATCCTAAGATTTTAATTTTGTACTTTTTAAACTCAATCTGCAAACCAAATGTTCAGGTCTATGTGTTATCAAAAGAACTTGGAGAAGGTAGAGAATGTAGCGGTTGCTAAGGTAGCCACATATCAATGCATTGCTATCTAATAAATGTAAAAGTACCAATTGACTTGACCTTCAAGATGGCCACCAGTGACCAATTAATGGCAATTAATAAAGCATCGTAAATAGCAGTAGAAAGTAGTAAGTAAGTAAGTAGCTGAATGTATTTTAAAAAGTCTATTCCCATTGACACAAAGAAGGTGTGTATTGAAGAAGAAACAAATCAGCCTCCACAAGCTAAATTTCTTTGGATGCCTTGTAAAATGAAGTGGTCAGAGAAGATTCAACTGATCATCACACAATGAATAGCTGCGCTGACACTTTTTAAAATATTTGATTTTCTGAATAATTTCAAATTCACCTATCAAAATTGGCATCTCAAATTTGTCAAATATTTTATTAAATAATAATTTATTTGACAATTCCAAGATCAATACATCTTAAGATGTAATGATCCCAAAACTAAAATGTAATGGCTCTCATGAAATGTATTCCACATGGAAATTCTTATTGCAACTGATTTGCAATTCTGTCGAAAAGCTCTATTGCTAGCATTTGAGATAATAAAAAAAGATTTAAAATTTAATACTCCTGAGCAAGGCTTCAATTGTTTGCAGTCTCTGAAGTTGCTGCAAAGCAATTTGGATTGCAACCCCTGTATTTAGGGGTTTGAGCTAACTGGTCAGTAGGTGGCGCTACAATAAGAACATGCATTTTACATAATAACTTCATAACTGGACACGGGTAGAATGAAAATATTATTTTCTCCTTACTCCTTTGAAGCTCCAAATTCAATCACATTCATTTACAGTCACAATTCCAATTGAGCAATGCATCCAAACTAAATTTGAAAGTGTAGTCCAGATTCAGCTGATCAATTAAGGGTGCAAGGGCTCCGCCCTTCTTAAAATTTTGAGAGATGAAAATTACCATCAACATAATAACAATAAGAATGAGTACATAGCCTGGGAAATAGGAGAAAAAAAATCGAACAATCAAGCCAAAGCTCTGATCAAACATTATCAGCTGTAAAATGCCCCTCCCAAGTTCAATTCAACATGAATGTGCTTTCTATTCGTTAGTAAGACTGAAAGCCCTCCCCCAAAATTGGGCACACTTGAGTGATTAGCCGAAAAAAGAATTCATTGGTACAATTAATAATTGAATCTGGGAGTGTATATTTTGGCGCCCAAACCAATGATATCGCATTCTGTATTCATTTTCGAGTGTGATTGGACAACTCAACTGTCAATCATAGTCACTCATGTTACAGACACTAGCTTGGACCACAAAGCGAATCAGAAGCTTCACAAGAATGGTAACGGCAACAATCAAGGAAAACGCCATTGTTTCTTTAAAACAAGTTCTGTTTTCTCACCAGTCAGATGATGGGAAAAAAGCAGATGAAAGACCTTTGGCCTGACCATTCTGAACTGTATATTCAACAACAGACCACCGATCATGGTAGAACTTCCAACATGAGCTTCTCTAGCAACATATGGAATTGGCTAGCTGGATGTCCCATGCTTTGTTTTGCTTCTCGTGTCTTTTATTTCAAAGTCCTGGCACAGAAATGTTTTGGACAACATCTGGAGTGACAGACTTAAAACACATGGCATGCAAATGTAAAAGGCATCAGTTGAAGCCACTTGGATATTAGCTTGACGCTATATCTCTTTGGAAGGTAATCCAGGAACAGCACGGAGAAGGCTACCAACTTGGCATTAGAAAACACAATGAAGTGACTAAAAATCATCACATTCTGTCCAGAATAATGGACTGGGTGAAATTTTGTGGAGCATTTGAACTGGCTTTGCATAGCAATGATGAAAGTGACGGCTCCAATAACCCAGGTGTGTTCCTGGGCTTGGAGGACTTTGTTGAATCAACTGATAGCATTTTGAGAGCATGTTGGTCTTTAAGGAGACACTGAAGATGATACAGAAAAAGTTACTTGACTGCATGCTGTCTGTTGTGATTGAGCATATAATCAAAGAAGCCCAGAACAGCGATTTTATATCGATCCAGGCAGACAATGGATATCAGCACTCATGCTCAGCTTGTGCTGCGCTACATTGATGATAAAATTAACGTGCAGTAAAGATTTTCTGACTTCATCCCTCTGCAGTCATCTCAGTCTGTTGCTAGAGAAATTGAAAAATTGTCTTGTTGCCATCCTGATGAACGGAGAAGTAAACTCATCTGCCATACATATGATGGTGCCTGTGTCATGAGGGCTGCTGGCGTTCAGAAGAAAATACATGATAGGGTTAGGGCTATGAAAATACATTTTATACAAACATTTTATGCTTATACAGTATATTATATTTGAATTATTTATTTCTAATTTATCTACTTTATCTCTTTTGTCTAATGCAACTATTTCATTGTGTATTATGTACAAATAATATTTTTGTTCACTTTTCCATAGCCAACAAGAAGACGAGAGCTAGGTTCCAGGCCCATCTGGTGTCAACACTGAGGCATTTTTGCATTTGCATTTTTACTGTGATTCTTTTCTTTACATCTTCTGAAAATACAATAGCCATTTAAAAAAAAAAATTGTTTACACTAATCGCTGTTTTGTTTTTTTATTTCATATTGACAGTGATAACTTTTGGCATTATCACTTCGTCATTTGGTGATTTTGTTAGAAGTTGATAAAGCACAAAACTCTTTTAGATGGCAATTACCTCCTACAATGGCCGTTTTCATTTTCACTCCACTTTTCAATGCAATTGGAAAGTAACCCATCTGGCACACTTGGTGCCAAATTGAGTGACCGTTATAACTCAGAGAGTTCCAATTGCATTTTTAAAAATATCGGCTGATTATCGTTATCATCAAAATCCCCCCAAAAAAACCCTAACCCATTGTGATCATTTCTTTTGCCCATATCGCCCACCCCTACTCAGAACCCCATCCATGATCCGGCTCCCTTTTCAAAAGCCTCTGCAAACTGTTCATTGCTCTTCGGCTTAGGCAGAAATCCTGCTTTTATTTTATTTATTTCCTTTTTTTTGTTTATTAAGTAACCAAGAATAAACGGCAAAATGTGTGTAAAGTCCTTTTTTCAATCTGCATATTTTGAATGAATGTGGGTTTACATATAGAACATAGGTCCTTCCCTTTCATATACTCAAAACACATGTTGCTGTTACTAATTTCAAAATACATGCCCCGTGCCTATATAAATGCTACTTTTGCCTTAATTTGCAATTTTTCCATTTTCCTTTAACAAAAATACATATACAAAGCTCCGCAAATTGCACCACAATTTTTTGATGAGACACCATAAAATCAGGCATTCTTGATCACAAAAACAAACAAACAAAAAAACCTCAGCAAGAGATATGTTTTACTCAAAAACTTTGACACAGCATGAACACAATCTAAATGGCAAAACTTTAGACAGCAGACTAGAGCAGTTTTAACTGAGAAAGATTAAAATAAATGAAAACAATGAGAATCACAGAATAATGACAATGTTGCCTGAAAATTTAATAAAATAAATTACATTATGGTAATTATTCTTTCCACAAGCTTTCCACAACAAAATATACAATATTCATAAAATCCCACTATGAGAGTGTTTGTTAAGCTGTATTTTATTTTCATTTTGATACTAATTTTTATGGCGTATTTTGGAGTACGGTTGATCAGTTTTGGAAGGTACTGCTTTTAATACATTTTTGGTTATTTTTCTACTTTCAAGTTTTGCATATTTTCAGTTTGTAAAGTACCTTATCAATAAATTAACTGGCATTGATTGATTAGCAGTCAGTTGATGGATGGATGGATGGATGGATGGATAGATGGATGGACGGATGGTTGATAAACTGCTCAACCTTGCAAGTAGTATGCTTCTCCTTTTGTGTTCTGTGTTTACCATCTGTGGTGAGCCAGTTGTTCTGAAGGTTAAGAGTCTCAAGCTGGTGCAGATGGGAAATGTGTTCCACTGTTATTTTTCTTATCTTGTTGTTCTAGTATCAGGGGAAAAAACAGAAACAGAGTGAATACGATAACACAATGGTATTCCATGTCTTATTTTGTGACTATGTTAATGTTTAGTTAGCTTTATGTTTTTTCTTTGTATTGTGTAAAAGACCTGAAGAGAGAGTTGGCGGATTTTATTGGACAGTTCAGGTGGAAACTCAGTGAGGTCTACTCCAGCACAGTCCACTGCCCCCTCTGCTGTACAGCTGCATTCCATGGGACATTCAATTAGCTCAGTTTTTGTCACCATGGTTCTAGTGTCATTTTCCTTCACTTTCTCCTCTTCATCCTCTATGTCTGGTTCAAGAAGAGTCTGGCAGCGCACTAGCAGACATGCCATGAGCAGCAGGGGAAGGGTCTGCATGACAGAATGTTTGGGAAAGTCCATTTGCACACTTGGAGTGTCCTGCTGCACAAGCATATGGGAAATTTTAAATCATCAGGTCACACAGTATCGTGTTTAGTACAAACTAAACTTGTAAAATGTATAGCCTATTACGAATTTGCATTTAAACGGGTATTTACAGTCGTGGTCAAAATAACTATGTTTTTTGTTTTGGAAAAAAAATTCAAAAGCCTTTTTGAGCGTTCATCTAGCTTTCATCATCAATAGCTTCATCTTCAAACACATAAATGCAAACTGCACACTATTTCAAACCAAATATGTAGAAAAATTTACCAAATTTGCTACTGTTAACAGAAAGTGAAGATTAAAGAAATTTTAGGCTGTTCAAAAACTGGCGTTTTTTTCAAACTCAAACATTTACTTTGTGAACTGAGAAAAGCTTGAATGTTTAGCTTTGCTGTGAATTTCTGAAATAATGCTTAGTTGTATGCCCATGGTTTATGTCACTGTACATGTGTTGCGTGGAGTCAACTAATCTCTGGTACCTGTGAGGTATTCCAACCCAGGATGTTTGAACTACATTCCACAGTTGTTTTGACTCACTTGGTTTTGCCTCAGAATCTGCATTTTTTATGTAACCCCAAAGTCTTTCTGGTAGATCAAGGCATGGAGTTTGGGCTGGCCACTCCATAAAGATAATGCTGTTGGTCTGGAACCAACATGTTGCCTGCTTACTAGTGTGTTTGGGGTCGTTGTCAACATGATCTCTTCATGTATTGTGATGTATTCAAACTGATCCATAATCCCTGGTATGAGATAATATAGCTGACACATATTCAATTCAATTCAATTTATTTATATAGCGCCTATTTACGACAAGTCATCTCTAGGCGCTTGAGAAACCCAGAGCTTGACATATGGGGGAAAAGTGAATGTAGCTATAGGAATAATAGGAGTAATTGCACCAATAATTGGGCCGAATAAGTAAATCGATCTAGTTAATGTGTGTGGTTGTGAGAGAAAGCTGCTTGTGTTGTAAAACCAACTTGAGAGGTCCCTGGACTAGAAAGGCTCTATATAAGCATTGCTGCTGTAATTTGTGTTACTTCATAATTTTAATTTGATGAGTCAAGCTGTTTTCAACATTTTTTGTTCTGAATTAAGAATTTGTTTGTCATCTATTATCTCACATCTCACATCATAAAAGGCCCTACTAAGAAAATGAAAATGAATGAATAAAATTGAATTTGATAAGTTATTTGATATTACGTACTGTTCCTCATTGCATTTTGAAGGACCAAAATAAGACACTGTAGGAGAATGTGAAAAGTCATATTAATAAGATTGTAAATTTGAGCATGATTTTAATTAGGGTACAACATATTTTGTGTTTTCTGCTGCAAAACTAAAAAGCCCCAACATAAAGATTTGAAACAACATTCTGCATCCTGGGGTTTTTTTATTTCACCAGCGAGCTTTGCATTGCTGTTGCTGCTTTTTCAACTTTACATCAGTAAAGTCACTTTGGTTAATGAGTAAAATGATGACAGGTGTTTCGTTTTTCATGTCACCCCCCCACAGATGTCCTCAGGCAGCAAACACAACACTCATGATGATCTCTGAAGATTTCACCAAAGCCCACTTTCAAAATAGTCTCACACCTCACTATACTAATTTAACGTTCTCGATGAAACGTAGGATTTCCTGCATGCCAAAGCAATGCTGCAGCTATCATTAAAGGGTACATACAGTGAAAATAATAACTTTTTCTGTGCTTGAGAGGACATCTTTGGTCATCTGTAGTTACTATCAGTTCAGCAACATGACCGTGGCACTTTTATTGTTGGTGCCGTGCAGGGATTGGTGTGTCACCAGTGTCATACAGGTATTTCAGTGAAGAAATAAGAATTATAAAAATGATTTAGTTGAGTGAAAAATAACAAGAAAATATGTGAATAGAATGCACGTTAAGACCGATACTGGTGTACAGTCTTACAGAAGATGGAATAAAAGAGCTGCGGTTGTGTTCCTTTGCCAATTTTAGTGCCTGAAACATAGACAGATTTACTTCCATCATAAAACTGGCAGCCCTCTGGTCTCAGCTCACGCCATACACGTCATGTATATGCTGGTCCGATACTGACCCATGAACGTGATCTTGCTGATCACACTCCCTGCTTTTCCTCTTCTGGCAAACTCACTGCCATGATATTTGCTGTGACCATATGTTAGATAGCTTCATCTAACAGTTAATGAACGTCAAAAATAAAAAAAAAAGGGTAAGATTGTCAGATTGCGTTTCTCTCCAGGGAATCTGGCAACGCTTAAAACAGGTTGCATAATAAATTTTACACAGTCCTAGTACAGGGAAACAGACACATTAGGTCAGTAGGTCAGAGCATTTGTTGACTGTAAGTGGACTGAAACAAAGCTCTTCTGTGGATACAGCCTCTTTTTTTGTCAACCGCTAGCTGTGTGGTGTTGGTTGTGTTGAACTGGGGCGACAGCTTAACACAACAAGTCACCAAAAGTTGAAAAGTACATATACAAAAACATGCTGTCGGCGTTTTTCTTCAATTTTACACATCGGCATCACGAGACAAACAAAACTCCTATCTCTATGACAATGGTTTTATAGTTTATGACATCTCCAGCTGATGCTGCTGTTATTTTATGTGAATGTGACGCAATAAAACATTAACTTAATCTGTAGGTTGCTGGTTGTATTTCTGTCCCCCAGCAGAGACCTCTGGTGTTATGAGCTTTGCCCGGGTTGGAAGCAAGATACTTCACAATGCAGCTGGTTGTGTGAATCTGGCTGCAAGAACACTATTTTCTTATAAAATGAGATGGCGCATTTGGTCCGCGAGCCACGGGTTTGACCCGACTAGTATACAGTTGAATTCACAAAATACAGCAAATTTGCAGAACATGAATGAGATTAACTGATTTTTTTTTTGTTTTGTTTTCTTTTGACACTAAGAGTTTACTAGGGCAGTGATTTTCTTAGCATGAGTCCTACTCATACAGGTAAATAAAAAGTGTCTTTCAGCCTTGAGGTAGTTTTTTCCATAAGTGAACTGTTTTGTCCTGCTAGTGTCCAGGAGGAGGTGGTGCTGCCTGGCTGCTGCTGCTGGCAGATGCTGCGGAGCACCAACGTTACTTCCTGCTGCTGGTGTGCGTGTGTGCTGGCAGAGGCAGAGGTGAGCTGCTGCTTTGGTCCACTCAGCTCCCTGCTCTGCTCCGGAGAGAAGCGGCCGACGGATTATCCAGCTCTGCAACGTTAGCTCGCGTCGGCTAACGGTTGAAGACAAGCAACCGAGGGAGAGCCATGAAAATCCGCCGGGGCCAGTGAAAGTTAGTCGCGGGGGTAACTTCGGGACTTTTAATGTACGTACATGTCCGAAAAATGAGGTTCTTTTATCATGCCGTCGCCCAAAGTGGAAACTTTTCTGTAGATTTTTTTCTTTTTTTTTTTTACTAGGGGAAAAAAGAAAAAGGGCTAGCTCAGGAGCTAGCGGGGCTACAAACTATTTTTAATTAGCTTTCGGCTCAATGGCTCTCGCTTGTTTTTCCCTGTCATAGCGACGGCTTGAGGGGGAAAACTGGGAGAAGCCCTGGGAACTTCATGACAAACCAAAGCCTGGTGTTGCAGCGTAACTTTGGGAAGACTTCACTGGCCAGGGAGCGAAAATGAAGAAGCAGTTCAATCGGATGAAGCAGCTCGCCAATCAAACAGTGGGCAGGCAAGTACTGAAGTTTATAAAGCTTATAACTGTTCAGCGTGAGCAGACTCACTGATTTTGGGCTCTTGAAATAAATAAACAAATAGATGTAACCTTTTAACCATTTACTTCACAGGAATGTGTGCTTTCCAGTAGGTCGGCGATGCGAAATTTGCAAGGGAAATGAAAGTTAATCAAATGACATGATCTAAGAAGAAGGGAAAACTAATCAGTGTTGGTATGGACGACAAGCAGCACAGTATTTCATGACGCTTTCATTTGCTATTAATGGCTCAGAATCAAGCTTAAGGGCATGAGACTCAAACATGTGTTCCAAGGCTATTGAGAGCGCAGAGTAAACTGTGTAAACTTGGCAGTGAATTCAATGACACATAAATAGGGAAGACCTTTTTCTGGCCACAGTGGGCTTGTTCTACTTGGCCCCAGTGTTGCAGGGACAGACGAGATGTGCTCATAAATTAGAATAATACTTCCAACCTGGAGCATAGGAAATGGGGTAATGTGCTTCAGTGATTCAGCATCTTCTCCATCTCAGTGTGAAGCCTCTGCAAGCGTTGACGTTATTAGGAAAAGGATGCACTGTGAGGAAAAAGAGTGTCACAAACAGCAGTGTGAATACACTTGACTTCGTCCAGAGCTGTCATCTTGTGCCATCATGCTGTTATGTGATGACAGTGTGTCCCCGCCTAACTCGAGTATCTGAAGTAGCTTCAGCCAGGCATTGTGAGAATGTGAGACTGAAACGCGTCAGAGGTCCTTTTCATCATTGTCTGTGGAAACATGACTGTGTATTTTGTGGTTAGGAGGGTACGACTCTAGATGTAAACAGTGTTTGGCATCTCGGGCGGACAGCAGGTGCATGTAGCAGGGGATCGCACCCGCTGACAGGCTGGGAACAAAAGGTCTTTTAATGTTCACACCAAGAGACAGGATAACTTTGTTGCAGAACATTTCCATGTTTAGTGATCTCTTTTTATGGAGTGTGTAAGTTTTTAAAAAAGGGGGAAAAAAGCAGGAAAGCAGTGGCTTGTAATATATATTGATATATCTTTTGTCCGTGAAATATTAAAAATAAAAATTAAAAGGAAAATAGTGGAATCTTGAAAGCTGACTCTAAATAAGGTCAAACTGTAATTTCAGTTACATCTCAAGTCTTCCTTTTAGATTTGATTACAGTTTTTCTTTCAGATTCTGATTTTCATAAAGATCTGACCTGTTGGTTCTGATTTTGGCTGATTCAGGTTTTCTTTATTACAACTGTAATCAAATGCATATATTTACTTAATCCACATTGAAAGATAGTAGAGGCTGCAGATTTTGTGTTTTACTGTCTTTGTTTTTGAGCCTGTTGTTAGATTGATAACATTACAAGGTGAAACTGTTTTAAGACTGGATTGAGATAGTTGTCGCAAATGTCTTAGGTGCTTTTACTTTAAGTAATTATCATCGAATGGAATCTATCATTGAATTAAATTAAATTATCATCGAATCTGGACCTAGTGACATGAGACGATATGTGTTTATTGAACAAAATCAGTCCAATTCAGTCTGCTCCTTTTAAGAAAAATTGAAGGTAAAAAGCCACTTGATAGCACTTATTGATGAGGGTTACGTGGACTGATGTCTGATCAGTATTTTTATTTTGTATCTATTATAGGGGCACAACCCAGCCCCCTTTATTCCCATCCACTATTGTCCCTTACCAGCAAACAACATTGACTGATACCAGTTATGGCCAATTAGACAAAAAAAAAAGTTACTTTCTTATTGCTATCACAAGTGTGCTTTGTATTGGCCAGAACGGACATGAACTAATAGAGCAGAAATACACACATTACTTGGGTCAGAAATTACTATACAGATCATTTTGAAGCCGTAGTGCTTCAGAATAAAGTGCTGATTGTTTCAGAGTAAGCAAAAAAATGCAAAAATTGTGAGGGTAGATGTCATGAATGTTGTGGCTGAGGTGGAGCATGGGCAAAAGATGAACCAAATTTAATGTTGGTGTCTCTGGATCACTTAGCTGAGGCAAATGCCCTGTTGCACAATATTAGTCATGCAAATTAACCTTTTTTTTTCTCAAGCATGGGGTTTTGGCTGTGATTTTTCTTGGAGCAGTAAATGTTAGTGTAATTTAAGTTGGGCTTTGACTATAAATTATCAGATAAATTCTTGGAAGAGAATATGACGCTGACAGAAATGAAGTAATCGATAATGCCAAACACAGCAATTATCTCTGTTCGGTCCATTCAGAGAGTAATTGATGTTGACACTTCCATCACTGAGCTCTACAGCAGAATCTGCTCCTACAACCAAACACAGCACCAAGAGAAGCAGGACAGCTGGAATACTCATAGTTTCCTCACCGCTCTGCACCAGTAAATTAAAATTTGAGGGTGTAATGCACAAAACAGACATGTGCGTGTGCATGCGCATATATGCTGTAATTGCTTGCTCTTTTGTATTCGTAAATGGGGTTAATCCCACATGCTCTCATTTACATGTCTGAATGAGTGATACGTTAGTGGTAGAATTTAGGGCAAGTAAGTGCACCGTCCTTTTGTCCATTTAATTTGTGGCTGCTTGTGTATCTGTGTACGTAAAATGTTTGGAGTGCAAAAGGGCCTCTCCGCTGCCCCCTGGGTTCCTGTGATTGTGCGAAGGCAGAACACTGTGTCCAGCAAGCAGCGGCTCTGAGGAAATCTCTCCTCCTTCTTCTACAAACAGGAAGCTGCCTCCCAGAGACATGTTTTTTAAAGCATGAGAGAGGCAGAACTGGGAAAACTGATGTTGAGGAAGAGAGTGAAATTGAGGTTATTCATGCCAGGGGAACATATTTGTTTGGGTCTCTTTGTGGTCAGCTACATTGGTTTGCTATCTGGAAACACTGCATGTCCATGTTTGCAACAGGTTTATAGCTGGGTTGTAACACCTAAAGGAACTGATCATAGGCTGTAAACACCATCTGTAAAATTAATAAACACTATCTTCCACCACAGGTCAACAGTAAGACCAGTTTCATTTTACCAGTTTAAGTTTCTTTTCTGTCTGTCATGTCTATGATCACGTTATCTCTGATTGTCAGGAAATCAGTCTTAGATTAATCTCTCAGTTGCTCAGGAAGGACTTTGAATTACTCACACAGCGTGGTCCACTCAGGAACTGCCTGCAGAAGTTGCCAATAAGCTCAAAAGCAACTGTACAGTGAAGGCCATGGACAGATATGTTGATGAGCCTAAAGCACGCCAGAGCCATTTGTTCCCACGCGACTAGAGCTAATAAAGCTGAGGAAAAAGTACACACAACTACCCCCGGTGCTGGCCTTCTCAGCTAACTGATGTCCTGTCACCCTCTGATGAATGCCATTCAGACATTACAGTTACAGCAGTGAGATCATCACAGATTCTTGAACCCTCAAAACACTTTTGAATACAAGTGCCTTTATACGACCGCACACTTAATTTACTGGAATTGGAAACATTGTCTTTTGTGATAGCACATTCACCTGCATTGAGTGTTATGCAATTTCATGGAGATTGGATTTGAAGGTCATCGGTTGAGGAGGTTTAAGCTGAGAAAGATACTTTCCCCCACAGGGTTCAACACAGAGTCAGGTATTGAATTAACAAAAGTAGGTGACACTGGGCGTTCCCCTGCGTCTCACTTGACTAGTACTTCAAGAACGGGTGTGTGAGGTGTGTCACTTGTGCTTTTGTGCAGCTGCCATTGATTAACGTAGATGTTTAAGGCTAGGCTGCCTTGCTGATTTCAGCTTTTATCCAAACTGCATGTTACAAATATGCAAAATGAATGTTGCGTGACAGAATAAGAGTTTTTTTGGATAGTGATAACTGCCCATCTTGCTTACAGGAAACTATTTGCTGATGGGAAGTTTTTAACTTGTCTGGCATCGCTTAGTTGACTTATGTCACTGATGGTCCGTAAGAAAATAAACATGGGTCTCTTGATTGGGCAAAACAAGGAGTTTTACAAGCTCAGCAGAGTTTGCATGGTATAAGAGAAATCAATTTCACCATCTACTAACTTCTAACCGATTAAATATTATTAAGAAATTTGTATATAAGCTAAATATTCTGTTTCATCAGTATGCATAAATTAACGATTTCTTTGTCTTCATGCACAGTGAGTAAGACGGCCCTCTGTTTTCATCCTGATGTCATGCTCTTTCTGCCAGGTCTAATGTTAGCTTACCGATCCACATAATCAGCTGCATTAGGTAGATTGAATGGGCTGAGTCACTCCATTATTCCTCCAACTCCTTTCATCTGGCTCCAGTATCCATTACCTTATACCTTAAGTTGCCAACTGCTGCAGCAGTTAGAGGCATGCCCTTCCTCCTCTTCAGCCCACTGATTGTGTTGAGTGGCTAGTAACAGCCGTTCTATTGTGCTCATTCAGTATTCATTTAGCCCCTTTCTACTTTCATAGTAGATTGCCATGGTTACCATTCTGAACTAGTGGCTGCGGCTGTGCTGCAAGGATCTCTTGTTGTTAAGAAGTCACATGTTGCACACAGTAACACACTTTCTCCAAAAGCGGCTTCTTCACTAAGAGATGTCGGAGTCGCTCTTGTTTGCTGTGGGTCAGCTGATGCTAGGCAAACAATAATTGTCTTGTTTGCTGTTTGTCCTCTGACGAGGCTGCACATAGCCAATTATTGCTTCTGTGACACAGCGCTTTTGAGGGTTGGGTTTAAAAGTGTTTCATGTCCGATGGTCTTCATGTGTGTGCAACCGGATTAGGGCATAATTTCCCATAGCTGTCTGCGTTCACATTAACATCAGCAAGAGGAGCTCAATTTGCCATGCGATCAGTTAGGTTTTGTATCCGCCTTGGCATGTATACAGTTTAGTCTGATTTCATTTGGTGTTTTGATTTGATTTCAGTCATGAGCCTCGGAGGGCAACAAGTGGAACAGATCCAAACTTTTGTGGTTAAATGGTGTGGGCTCTGCTGGTGGGAATTTATTTAATTTTATTTATATATTGTTTTTTAAATGACATCAAAGTAGCCTTTTAAGTGCCTGCATTCCCTTGTGTTTTCTCCAGAGCACCTCAGGGAACTGACATTTCTGAACCATTTTACATCCATTTTCTTATACCATATTAGCGTTTTGTGGATACTGTATTTCTTCAAAGAAAAGCAGAAGCGTTTAAATGAAATCTGTAATCGTGCACACAGAGTACGTGTCTTTGCTTGCAAGTCATCCTGCTGTTCTTTCCTCTGGTAATTCCGACACAGATGTCCAAAACTGTGTCTTGCATTTGAATCAAAGGCACTAGACTTTTTCCTAGAGATGTAACTAATCCCTTTTTGAGTGGATTTCAAAGGAAACACAATGTGTTTTAGAAAAATTTGATTTAAAAAAGTGAACTAACTCGGTTTTTATTTGGCAGATTACACTATTTATGTTTGTATTTGTGATTTTCTATGTAAAACTTCCAAAAGACATTCAGTCCATAAGAAAACGTGCGGTCAAGATGTTCATTTCAGTTACAAAGTTGTAAAACAAGATGGTAATGGGTAATGGAATAACAACTGCATATATGCAATTATATGTTGATTTAAGCCGATTTTTCTCAATGTAATGTCAGTAGTACATTTACTGTTTACACCCAGGGCAGCCATCTTTGATTGTCAAGTCAGGGGTGGTGAGGATTCTCCCGCTTTCCAACTCGGAATTCCGACTTCAGGGGGATTCCAGTTGAAATTTCCCCCTCGGAACTCTGAAATTCCAACTTCTCAGTACAAATGGAACGGACAACAAGTCTACTTATAGAAGTCACAGGTTTTATGATCAGGATGAAACCAAAAAACTCCCGAGCTAGTGTCTTACACCAGAGCGTGGATACCATGCTGTGGCATCATAATGATACCCTTTTGTGTGTTGTGTTCACCCTAATGTGTGCGCTCACAGTGATCTGAAAGTCTTGCAAGTAGGTTTGTTTGGGTTATTTTGGGTTATTAGATGTGACTGTGTGAAACTTGCAATGGCTCCCTTGAAGGGAAAATATTTCCATTCATGTTAAGCCTCTAGCTTATTCTGGTTTGGCACTTTTTGGAGTCTTATATGTTTTCTGACTAAAACTATGGTCCCCTCTCTGTGGGTTTTTTTTTTTTTTTTTTTTTTTAACTCTGCTCCTTGCCTGTGTGTTGTAATTGAAAGCAGCTGGGAGAAGGTTACTATAGTTCATAGACGAGCTGTGGAGGAGGGACCAGACTTCATTTAGAGCCTAAGTCCCAAAAATGCAGGCAAGTGACCATCTACAAGGTTGTTGAACTTCCACTTGGAGAAGTTTGCGTACTTGTAGGTTTTCTTTGCACCTTACAAGTTGTCTGTGCAGAGACAGAACGTCTGAGAATCCTTACATCACAGTAAAGCAAAAGAGTTTATTCTACTGCAGGTCAGATTACACTCGTTCTTCAGAAGTATCCACCTGGCGTATCATGCTATTACCCCATTGTTATCTCCTCTGAGCAACCCAGTAAAATACATTATATATACATCAAAGGATTAGATTACGTTCATCTTTTTTTTGTCATTGCACATATACAGTACAAGGCAACAAAATGCAGTTAAGCATCTAACCAGAGGTGCAATAAGCACAAAAATATGTGCAGCTAAAGGCAGTACTATAGACATAAATTGCAGGTAGATGTATATTACCAACATGATATACAGATGGATGTATAGCAAGCATGACTGTCATTGTAACAGGTTTTTATTTTTATACTCTCTTTATTTTCATTTTTAAGTGCATTCTTTTTGTGTTGTTTTTTTTTTAATGATGATACTCTGTATTTTATTGTAAAGCCCTTTGTGATTTTTATCAGCAAAAGAATACTACAGAATGAAGTTGAAGCATAAAAGTACTATGAACATAATTTACAGATGGATGTGCACAACAGCACATTAAGCTGTACATAAGAAGGCAGAGGACCTTAGAATTGTGCTTAGATTATAGCACATAGTACTCAGTTTGTGAATGGATCCAATTCAGCACAGGGCAGAACAGTCTGGTAGTGGAAGTAATACCAAAGTATTGTCAATATTAGCTACACAAAACACTCATGTGGTGGACATTAAAAAGGTGCAAAGATTTGCAGTATATAGTACTCAGCTCAGCATTGTACTAAACATAAAGCCATTAATTTGGTGAGTTGGTATTTGCATCAGAAGAATTTAACAATACAACAAAACAAAAAGGGTACTTTATTTAATCTTTACTGCTATCTCGGCACATGAGGATGACTAAAGTAATTGGTCTGATTTTAGTCAATGACCCTCTGACAGGAGCCCACAGAATGTTTAAAGGTGTTGATTAGCAGCCTGAATTGAGCCTGTGTTTTCTAGTCTACTCCTTTTAAGTGAATCTAATCTGTCTGACCTCTTCAAGTCCAACCATTAGCTTACTATAAATAGTTTCAGGCGTAGCAGTGCTGTTTATCTACAGTGTACACGACAGCACAAGTCTGAATAGCTCCTGTTCAAGGGAATCTAAGCTTGTCAAACTCATGGCTGAAACTCACCTCCTTTGTGCTTCTTTATTCTTTTATCTTAACATGATAATTTAATTATGTTATCGCGTTTATACTTCTGCTTTGTGCATCTTTGTTCACCAGTTCCAATAATATATAAGCACTTATGCAACAGTGACGCTTTGCTTGAGTATACCAGCTGGTTGCTTAGCTGTTTGAGCCATGGCAACAAACTAAAGAGACCCACCCAGCCTTCAAACTTTCCCACAGATGCTTAAGACACTGTTTTAGTTTTCAAGCCAGGCATGAAAACATTCAGGACTTCTGTCATAAAGTCGTAGATATTTTTCTGTATTTTTAGAATAAAAGCACAGTTGATTGAAACTAGTAATCTGCTGTCATTGTTTGTCAGTGCTGATCTGTATGTTGTTTTTTTTCTCACCCACAGAGCGGAGAAAACAGAAGTCCTCAGTGATGACCTCCTGCAGGTAAATCATTAACCAGACCTTGTCGGGTTCTGACCAACTCTTAACATTGTCACAATAGTGAGGCAGTGGCTTCAAATACAGTATGGAGACTATTTTCATTCTTGCTCCTCAATTAAATTTGTTTCTGCTCAGTTTCTGTTACTGCTCTGCAGTAAAAATTCAGGAAAATCTGTATTGAATCCAGCACTCTCCTGGCATAGACTTTTGGGAAAGATTTTGAGATCCCAAAATGTTTTTTTTTTTTTTTTTTGTCTGCATGTATATTGATGGTTAATGCCATCATCTTGCAAAACCATTCAATGCAATTTCATCTTGTAGCAGATTTTTTTGTGCTAGTGTGAGGGGTGAGC
>JBAMYA010000011.1:1145539-1169266 GCA_037176975.1 Arrhamphus sclerolepis
AATCTTTTCCCAGAGACTAGATACCTTTTTGTCAAGATCCCAACACTTTGTATTTCCACCTCAGGTGGTCAAAGAATAGACCAAATGCAACAGAGGTAGTTTGTTTATTTTCCAGAATGACTTTGTTGAAAGTTGGCAATTTTATACTCTGATACTGGTCAGGAGGGGCTTGTGGTGCAGATTTATTTTTTCCTAAATGGTCCAAGTACTCCTATTGAAGATGAATGCGCATCATCCTTCTTACTGTGGCTTTGCTGCTCTGCTTGTGTAGCGTCACTTATACCCACTCCTCACACAGACCTGCAGCAGTGAGGAAAGAGTTTATATGCTTTATTTGACCCCTTATTTTGACTTCTTTAAAAACGTCCATGGGACTAAAAGGACCTAGTACTTTTTAAAAAAATGCAAATCCATTCTTTGCATTCCTGATGTGGCCAATAGCGCTATCAGCAAACATAGATTAGTGTTAGAGTTTAGCGCTGTGTGTTGGAAGGACAAAAAACACTCGCATTACACCTCAAGTGACACATTACAAAGACTTTTGTTAGTTATATTGCATGTATGAGTCCTTGGCTTGTACTTGGCCTATACTTGGCCTGTTTAACTAAAGCCATTTTTGTGTATGGTTCTCCACGGTGGCGAAAAGCCATCCAGCATTCTTCAGCCAGCTGTCCATTCCTAGCTGCTCCTCTGTACAGTAGCAGCCTCTCCAATAGCTGCCACAGAAATACTCCAGAAATACCTTGTTGCATGCTTGGATGTCCCTTTGTAGTGTATACAGTGACGCCACTTCATCAGGGCACTTCCTTTATATGCGTGTCCCTAACTTAACAAAAACAAAGAATATGCTGTTTATGGCTCTCAAAACTGAATGTGTCATCTTATTTTATTTTTGTTCTTTCAAGAACTTGTCCAGACATGTTTCACATGGGAACCAATAAACACATTCAGCCACCCTGTGTCTCTTTCCTCCCTGTCTGACTTATTATTGGGATTCCCTATGACGTGTCATGAGATTGACCTCATCTCATAACAGGAGGAAAAACACACCCTGCTGTTTTTAGTCTTCACACCCCTCTGAATATGTTTTTCCTTGAACGTATTGTGTAAAGGGCCTGATGTCTTTTCTGTTCCAATGGAAGGAAAGGACACAGCCATATTATCCAAACATGCCCCATACACCCACACAGTTGGACCATGGAGAGTGGAATCCCCTCAGTGGTATTGTGTCAGGAACTTGCTGGACTAAGTCTTAGGAATGCTCTCAGTTCTGTAACTCATGGATGCGATGTGCGGAAAAAGCATGCTTGAATGTGCGTTTGGTAAGTTTGTATATAATCCAGCTGTTTTGGGAATGTCAGGGGCCACTGTGGGTCGGGAATGACGTAAGACTGCAAGAAGAGACTGAAGGAAAGGAGAAAGGGGGGCGGTGTTTGGAGGCGGATATCTGCTGTGGAATTCCTGAGTTCCGACTCTATTCTGTTTTTGGAAGACAATGGTCTGGTATTTGGTCCGTCTTCCCTCTGCATTTGTCTTGATTCTTTTCAAGTTTCCCTCGGTACCTCAGTGTTCCTGTCATAGTTGCTCAAACTCATCAGTAGATATTTATCCCTTTTTCAATGCTTATAGTCTTCTCCGAGGGTGGGGCAATATGACCTCATCAGTATCATTAATTGAACAGGCTACCTGAGTAATGAATAATTAACAGTTATTATTATTTTGTTTGACAACAAAGTTTTTGCTGTAAATATGCTCGATTGTTAAAATTGGGATATTTATTCTAATGAAACTGCACAAATCTATGTGATTTCAAAACATGCAGAAGGAAACGCAGTAACTGTTTGTGGTAATTAATTGAATATTTCAGACAGCTGAAATAAGTGACATGGACAAACTTAAGTCTGATAAATTTTTGATTAATTGCCAAACCCTAACTACCTTTCTCACTAGTGGTTTCAACTTAAACCTCTTCTTTCTGTTGTCAGACTGTTAGATCCAGACTTTTAACTCAACTTGTCTTCTTGAAAGTAACTTGCAGTCATCGGTTCTATTCATGCTTTTGTGATGCTTTGTTGACTGTCCCGGTCATACACCTGGGCCATACAGCTGGCCTCTGTCCTTTTAGCCTGATGGGCCAAGACTTCGGTCAATGACTGTATTATTTCTTCTCAGCCCAAAAGCACAGAGTGGATCTGTGTAGTCAGGCTGGTAGACAGGAGAAAGCCTGTGTAATCAAAAAGACCTTCTCCCCCCCTCCTTCTTCTTCTTTTTTCTTTTTTAAAGCCAAAGAACTCTTCACTGTTGGTCACAGCTCAGTAACTATGAGTTTCTAGTTGCTATGAAGACACTTCCGGTGAGTCATGTGTTTTACAGATAACATTCCAGCAATGGTCTGTGGGAACAAGTGCCATCAGTCATGTTGTAACTTTGACCCCTGACCCCCACACGGTCACCACAAATCAAACGATTGCACTGAGCTGGAGCACATCGGTTATCAGTTGTTGCATTGGTTTGTGGAGACAGATTAATGAAGTCAGTGGCATCAAGTAAAAGTTGCTGCATTAATTCAACAGTTTGGTTTTTTATTTTTCCAGATCTCACCTCCCTTAAAGTAGAGTACGTGTATTAGATGTGACTAGAAGCTTTTCGTCTTTACTCTCCTGGCATGAGCACATATTTATGCAGCTGTTTGCTTAAGTTCTCGCTTGTCTTGCTCACAGATCGAACGGCGGATGGAACTGGTGCGAGTGGTGTCCCACAACACACACAAAAAGATGGTGTCATGTCTACAGGGACACATTGGCGCAGATGCAGAAAAGAGACATGTAAGTCATCAGGCTTGTAATTGTTGTTGCTCTATTTGTAAAATAAATAAATACATCACCTAATTTTTCCAGGATTTTTACTTTTTGGTCTTGCCTCCCATGCAAAGCTCTTCGTTTTAGTTGGTACAAATGGATTAATAGTGTCACTAGTAGACGGACCATTCCATGATTTCTCTTTTGCTTATTTGTTTGTTGTTGTTTTTTTTTTTCCTACCCAACACCACCCAAAAAATGCACCACAGTCCGTACCACGCCTCTATACAGGAAATGGTCAGGTAAAAACACTTACTCAGTCTCTCTCGGTCCTTGGAGCCACTCGCTCCATTTCCCATTTCGCCATCTGTCACCTTTATTCACTCTGCATGACATGTCTGTCGGATTCTCAGAATAAAAACAGGATGTTCAACTCACGGCATTGTTTTGGCACAAATGTAAACTGTTAGAATAAGCTCAAGCCATGTCATTTGATAGATGTCTCATTTCCTTAGTTCACATCTTAAATTCCATGTCTTTTCCTCCTTTTTTGCTTGGAAAGCTCTTCTCTTCATTCCAAATGAAATTACAGTCAGCCTGTTCAATGGAAACTTCATGATACATTTTTCACTGGTTGAACATGACATGCTGAAGTTTCAGGGTAATTTATGGATTGAAAATGAGCCTAATCGCTGTGTACAACTGTTCCTTTGCCTATACACACCACAGAAAAAGCTTCCTCTCACCGCACTATCTCAGGCGATGATTGAAGGCGGAAACCAGTTGGGAGAAGAATCCTTGATAGGGTGAGTTTGATTAATTGACACAACAGGCATCCAATTGGCACTTCTTTGGCAAATTTTGCTACATGGGGCAGATGCACTCTGGAGAGTGTGAAATTTGAGGCCATACAATCAGGACAAGCAATCTGCCCAGTTTTGTTTTTGCGTCTGGGACTTTCAGTAGTTCCCTTAACGAGGGTCATTGCGACAAGACGGCTGCACAAAACAGGACTAGTTGAGGATCTAGAAAGTGGATGTTTCCAGATGTGCATGCGACCAGCCATGTGTTTGTCTAGAAATAATAAGGAAGAGAAAGTACAGCAATAACCCTGCTTGTGCACACTATGCATTCATGTATTATGTTGTTATATGGTTCTGTTTGCATTTCAGAGCCTGTAGGTTTCATGTGTAGATAAATTGTGGCTTTAAAGTTCACAGATCAGCTATCACCAGGCCATTGTGAACTCCTGGCTTTCAGGAACTAGAAGTGATGGCATTACATTGACCTGATTTTATGCTCAGCTATTGATTTAGGTTAGAGGATGAGCTGATAGCACAGACGCTCTGTCTGTGTGACTGAATATATTCACTGCCAGGAAGATGTGGTATTGCAGTATGAATCTGTTGTTAATTTAAGGCATAGAAGAATGGAAGTTTATCAGTGTTTGAATTTATGCCTTGCAGGCTTTTTCATTTTGCTGCTATGTGTGTTAACAGGAAGATGATGGAAGTGTGTGGAGAGGCAGAGAATCGACTGGCTTCAGAACTGATGCAACACGAGCTGCAGATAGAGAAGGACGTTCTGGACCCACTCAGCCAGCTCGCAGAGGTCAGAAACACTTTATGGACATAAAAGCAGAACATAATCTAAATCAGTTTTTTTTTTTTTTTTTTTTTTTTGTTTTTTTCTAAAAGAGCTACTAAGATCACAGTAAAATAATTGTAAGCAGTGTATGCTCCCCAACTTGCATTTGAGCTCTTTTGGCCTAAAAAGTACATTGTATATTATAGGTTTCATGATGTCATCACAGTAACCAGACAAGACGACTTTTTTCATTATCATCAAAGGCTTTGGTTTGCAGTCTGTTAATTTTGATGTTTTACAGACACAGTTAACTTTTTGCTGGTGGGCATCTTTATACAAGTCGTGCATTTCGGGTTGTTTTCTGTTTATTTGGAGCGGTCATTTTTTCCAGGCTCCATTGCTGTTTGGTTTAGTGGGGGCTCAGATCTCCATAAAAGCGACATGCTGAGATCATTTTGTGCTATTAAACATCCACCTTCTCACCATAAGTGATAGGAATGATCCAGCATTTTTAATCAACTGTTCTGAGCTTGAAAACAGTCTTAATTTGTGGGTTAACTAGCTTAGCTTAGGTTAAGGGTTTCTTAGTGTCTCAGGTTATTTTTATTACTATATTATGTTTAGAGTTGTTCAGGTTTTTTTGCATTCTATCTTTATTGTAGGTTGAAATCCCCAACATCCTGAAGCAGAGGAAACAGCTGGCTAAGTTGGTGCTGGACTATGATTCTGCCAGAACGAGGTTTGGCTCCTTATTTAAAAGATTTCAACTCAAATTTTGACTGCTTTGAAAAAGAAAATGTATTTTAAGACCATGTAAATTCCTAACAGAGTGTTAGGAATGAATGTTACATTCACACCTTTGTACCTAATTCCTCACATCTTTGTATTTAGGTGGTTGCAGGCAACCAAATCAATAATCTCAGGTACAAATACTCAAGCACTGACGGCCAAGGCTGACTTACTCAAGGAGGAGGTGGATGAGGCTATGAACAAAGTGGAGCTTTGCAAGGTAACCGGCACGAATATAAATGAAACACAAACCCCTCTGGAACTATTTTTGCTTCATTCTGGTCTGGTTTACTTACTGCAGGTGACTTTGCCATCTGTTGCTATAAGACTGTTAGACTATTAACTGTTTTTCATTTCTCACAGAAAAAACAGGCAGTGTCCTCTAGGGATAAATGACCTGTGCCTGTCTTTAGTTGGATTTTACTGCAGTACTGTTCTCTGTTTTTAATCCTTTTTCTGTCATTAAATTATTTTTATTTTTATTTGTGTATGAAATGTGCTACACAAAAAAGCTTGCCTTGCCTTGTATGGCTTTTGTGATACGAGTAAAACAAACAGGAACATTAAACTAGGAAGAAAATCATCGCATTGACGTTTGGGCATTCCAAGACCCCTTGGGTCCTCTGAACCAACATGCTGACGCACACGAATGACTCAAAAGTGCCTTGTCAGCTCTAAGCCTGTGTGTTCGCATCTATTGAACTTAACTCACTTGTGAGGTTTAGTGCACAGTGGCTTCATGGTGTGTGTTCTGTCCAGGAAACGCAGAGCCTCGTGCTTCCCCCTCACCAGTTCTCCCCCATCACTCTGCTTCACTCCTGCAAACAGCAGGAAGATTTACGACTCTAGTAAAGTTGAGCTGACCTTTAACCCCCATCCTGCCACTAGAAGTATCTTAAAATTTGGCAAGTGAAGTTGTGTGTTGAAGAGAGAGAGAGAGAGAGATTTTATAAGGGTTAAGACCAGTAAATCTTCCCTTCCTTTTCTTTTCTCTTTGAATTGACCGTTTGTTTGTGAGCAACTTTTGACTTTCTTCATTAAGACGACATGATCTTTTCGACTAACTTCCAGTTTCTATCTAACAGGATCAGCTCGCTGCAGACATGTACAATTTTTTCTCAAAAGAAGGTGACTATGCCCACTACTTCATAACGGTGAGTGCAATGGGTCAAGTTAAAGACTTTTTATTTATTTTTTTGCTGGACTTCATGTGGGAATATTCACAGCTGCAGAATTACAAGGAAACAGAGACTTGGCTAGCCATTTTGTTTACTTTCACTTAGCACGTTTATTCTTCTCTGTTTCTGCAGCTCTTAGAAGCTCAGGCTGATTACCACAGAAAGTCTCTCACTGTTCTGGAGAGTGTCTTGCCAACCATCCAGGCTCAGCAAGGTATAATGCAAATCTGCCTTCAACGTACACATAAATACACATGTCCTATGCATTATATGTGACCTATTCAAGTTATGTCTGCCTTCTGAGTGACAGTACTTTATTAAACACAGGAGACCTTTGTTCAAACAAATCCTAGCAAGTAGTTTCAAGATAGAGAAGCAGTTTTTATTCACTTCAGCTGTTTTAAGGAAGCAAACCCATGACTTTCCCTCTCAAACCAGTTAGTTCTGAAGTTGTGGAATATATGTAAGACTCCTTATATTAAAGAATACTTTTATCGCTTTCCTGCCCAAAAATAATGTTTTATTGTTTTACAAACATGCCTCCTCATACTCTGTCTTTGTCTTGTTCCACACGCTCTTTAGCTGTGTCTTGCTCCTGGAGCTTGTTTTCTCCACACTTAACACATGTGGTTTAAACCAGACAAGCTTGGTCTCCCAGCATGTGGCGATGACTCAACAACTCCACACACACACACACACATGCTTTTTCACCCACCTGGGTTTAGCTAGCACACACACTTCTCTGCCTCCCTCGTCTCTTGCACATGAGCTCTAACACAGCCATAAACATAGAAAGATGGCTGTTGTAATGTCACTTCTGCTGGAGAGAACATGTGGTTGTTGTTTTGCAGTATCCTATGGGGGAGTTTGGGCTGTTTTTAAAAGAAAAAAAAACTGTCCTAAAGGACAGTTTGTGACCTAGAAATCTGCCATCCACACCAGCACCAGACCTTGCCAGCAATTGATTCTTTTGTTTTATTGCACACAACTGTGCCAGACAGGACACACAATCTGCAACAGCTCCACTACAATACTTGGATCTTTACATGAACATGCTCTTTCTTACCTTTTCTAATCATTAATTGGTTACCATTAATTCCTGTCCTTCAATTTAGACTCTTGGATAGAAAAGCCTGCGTTTGGCACTGCTCTGGATGATCACCTGAAAAGGAGTGGAAGGGAGGTTGCTCTGCCAATGGAGGCCTGTGTCATGATGCTTCTAGAGACTGGAATGAAGGAAGAGGTAAGGACGTTGAAACGCAGAGAAATTTGCCATGTCTTAGCATCCACTATGATCCCTTCTTTTGTGATTTGCAGTTAGAATCTGAAGGAGAGTTGAACTGAGATGGCTTGATTGATTAATGTTGTGGTTATGTGTGTTGGAAGCAGCATCACCCCTTACGTGACTCAGTGATTCTTTAGCTCTCTAAAATCTTTCTAAGATTAAAAATTCTGGCATGTTGTTGTGCTCCCTGTGCATATGTGTGCGCAGATGTCTACCTGATTTATTTCATAGTGTTGTTAGCTCTTTAGCTTTACACTACAACCACATACACAAAAGTCATAGGCTCCTTTTTAGACTTGGTATTAGCATCTGTCCTGAGTGATTCAATCACAAATGGGTAGCTGTAAGTACAGGTAGAAATGCACCCAGGATGCCTGTCAGGTTGTGTTGAGATCCAGTCTCTGAAACTACATTCAGAGGTGGTCTGGGCCACATGCGGTCACATTATTTTGGCAGTGTAAACGCAATGCATCATGGTCCACATTAAAGGGTTGCCTACATAATTGACATCTTCTCTGTAGATGGAAGGACGTAACACATACTTATTTGCATGATAGTGGGTTCAGATTAAAGTGCAAAATAACAAGTAGGAGTCATAACAACCAAGAGTAACACTTCATCACAATAACATGGACTCAAGAGGATCCAGGAAACATGTTGACAGATTTCACTGTGGGCCAAAACGTGTCCTCCTTTTTTTCCCAGTTGACTAGGTGTGGTTTAGTGCATTGCGGTCTCCCACATGTATAAAACAACAATAAATTTGGCTTTTGTAAGTGTAAATTATGTGCTTTTTTTGCATCTAGGATGGGCCAGTGAGAGCCAATCACAGGTAGTCACTCCAGGTGTCTGTTAATGCCAGGTGTGAATACATTTAGAGCTGTCTTTGTGTTAATGAATCACTCTGGAGTAATGTTAATACCAGCTCTAAACATCCTTTTAATAAAGAAACAGTGAATTGGTATTGAAAAAGTGTTAGCTATTGTTTGTGGTGTATTGCTCGTGGCTTGTTGGAAGATTGCACATGTAATGTTTGAATTCCCGCAGTCCTTCATTCTGTGTGGTTAAAGACTCATGCAAATGGATATGAACATGCAAACAATAAATCAACTACAACTAATGCTTTCTAATCACGTGCTTCTTTAGAATTACTCAGGGACTTGAATTTCCATTCAAGCTAAAACAAGTTTTCCATTAGTTAACTAGTCAGATCAACTGAAAATTACCAACAATGTTGAAGTATTTAGTAATTTTTCTTCTTAGTCAAAGAAGTACCAGTTCCACTTTATTATATATAGAATGCGTCTCTGAAAGCATAAATGATCTTGACTGTTTGATTAGACAAAAGCAGGAACGTGATTATTTAGCATTTATATGGCCAAAAATAAATGCAATTTGAAATGTATAAGGCTGAGCTCTGACGTTACCATCAGCAGATATATGTCTATGTTATCTCTTCTCACATTGCTTTCTGCAGATGTTTGTTTTCTTGATGTGAGACGCATACTGGTTGGTTCATTAGAAGTCACATAGAGATTCAGCCATGCTCAGCAGCTGCGGAGATCATTGCCGTATTTGAAACCAAGCTGAAAATTGCTTGTTCAAGTGAACACATTTAGTCAAGGAGATGGGCAAAGAGACAAACTGTAAACAAGGAAGTTCACATCTTTCTGTCCTGCCTTTCCGCGAGCATGGTCAGCCATTCTGGTGCAGCTATGATTTATGAAATGTTTGTGACGTCTCCTCCCTGAATCAAATTTAGAATACAATAGACTGCGCTTGTCTCCTGTCCTATAAATCACGTCTCTTCGTGTTTACGTCCAGGCTTACAAAAAGAAGCAGAGGCAGTGCAAGTGTGAACTGTCCTTTTCATTATATTGTGAGAGTCCAGTCTGTGTCATTATGGTGTGAAGACGGCCTTTGTAAATAGCTCGCTGTGCGGTGACTGGAGGGTGTGTTTGTTTCTCTGCTTTCAGGTTCATTATGTGCAGCTGGCAGAGGGATTTAATAGTGGATTTATACAGTCTATCTGTAATTCAGTGTTTGGTTGTGTGCACATTTAAAGTCTACATGTATATTGCTTGCTTCGGGTGATATAATAGTTTATTTGTATGTGATGTGTTTTTATTTTTTATTTTTTTGTGGCAGGGTTTGTTCAGAATTGCAGCAGGGGCATCCAAACTAAAGAAGCTAAAGGCAGCGCTGGACTGCTCCACTTCACAGCTGGAGGAGTTCTACTCTGACCCCCATGCTGTCGCTGGTACATGCTAAACCACAGCTTTTTTTTTTTTTTTTCCTCTTTTTTTGTAAAACTGAACCGTTGTATTTAGAAGTGTCTTAAACTGGAAAATATCTGTGCACATGTGGTTTCAGGAGCACTAAAATCCTACCTGAGGGAACTCCCTGAACCTCTAATGACCTACCAGCTTTATGACGAATGGATCCAGGCATCCAGGCAAGAATCAAACTATCATCATTTGAAATGAAAATGTATTAGCAGCAGTCAAATAAAACAGCACAGTTACGTAGGTCATGTCAGCATCTAGAAAGCTGGAGTAGTGGTGTGCTCTGCTTTCTATTATCTATTGTTTTGTATCATTGTAGTGTGTCAGACCCAGACAAACGGCTACAGGCACTCTGGGTTGTTTGTGATAAACTACCAAAGAACAACAAAACCAACTTGAGGTTTGTTATTCAAACACACATGAGAATAGTTTCGAGCTAATTAGTGCTCTGTTATGTGATGTGCAAATTTTTTTTTTCTAACCCGTTTGTCTTTTTCACATTTTCCTGAAGGTATCTGGTGAAGTTTTTAGCCAAACTGGCTCAGGACAGTGAAGTGAACAAAATGACTCCCAGCAACATCGCCATCGTCCTTGGACCCAATCTGCTGTGGGCCAAGACTGAGGGGTGAGAGAAGAGGGTGGAAGATAGTGACATTTAGAGTCAGCGTCAGATCATAGACTAGGGTGGAGAGCTACATTTTTACAGACAATAGTCAGTTATTTTGGCTTATTTCAGTCAGTCCCCTCATTATGTTAGAAAGCATCTAATTTTTGCATGTCTATTTATGCACACCCAGGAGTCTGGCTGAGATGGCAGCAGCTACTTCAGTGCACGTGGTGGCCATTGTTGAGCCCATCATCCAGCATGCTGACTGGTTCTTTCCTGAGGGTAGGTTCTGGATTTCCTCTACAGCTGCTGTTTTCACTCTGACCTTGTCTCTTTTATTTGTATCCAATGGTCCTATCTCACATTAGAGGCTCATGGTGAACTGATATTAAATGCCTAGAAGGATAGAAATACAGTCAGATTGTGATTAGTTCTTCAGAGGGCACATGTAGTAGTCTGTGGTGTTTTAAACTAAACACAAAACCTATTGAGTGCAACATGGATAGCCAAGAGTGGCCTATTTCAATATGTTTCGGCTTTTTCTAGTGTATATAGATAGTTTGTATAGTTTTGTTTTTTCAAAAAGGGCCATACAAAGTTTGTATATTTGTGTTGCTTACGTTTTTCAGGCACTGCAAGATAAACCGTGCGTGTTGCATTTGTCATGGTTTGTCAGGCAGGGTTTTCCCAGCCTCTCGCCTATTTGTCTCTGAGCTCAAGTCCCTACACTGTTGTTGGAGTGATTATTAATCTTGGAAGAATGTGCACCAGAGGTGTTTTCCACAACTGCCTCCAGTGTAAAAAACAAAACAAAACAAAAAAAAAAACCTGGTCATAGACCCCCGGTTACCTTGTAAAGTAGTAAATGTACAGCAAACCTCATTACAAGTTGACAAAACTGTCTTGCCTTCCTGCTCGGTTTGTGATGTTTGGCTCTCCAGTATTTGTTGGCAGTCTTTCGGCCAACATCTGCCTCCTCTTAGCTGTAAAATGTTGTGTTTCAGGGTTGTTTCCTGCATTTGATTTGAATTATGAACAGCCTAGAAAGCCACACTTTGGCTCACTTGGATGAAGACCAAGACTCATGTGATCTTGCTTGTCATTAACTCCTCTGTCACAAGTCAAATCTCAGGCAAACGTGTCACCAACAACTTTATGCTTTATGCTTAAGTGGCTCCTTGTGAGGTTGTAAAATAGCACCCTTTGATTTAATTTTCTGCAGGCCTAAGCTTTATTTTATAACAGCAGTATCTTGACACATTATCATTGCTTTAACATCCTACTTCCCTGTTTTTTGTTGTTTTTTTGTTTTTTTGTTTTTTTTTTCCTTGTAAAGGTTCAGCAATAAATCCAGACAGGGTTGCTACTGTCTTTTGGTAAATTGGGGAATTGTCTTCTTGCAGATGTGGACTTCAATGTGTCCGGCATGTTTGTGATGCCAACACCTGCATCCAACCACAATCACTCGGATTATGACTGCAGCACCATTGAGAGGAAGAGGCCCTGCAGTATGGTGGGACCAGAGAATGAGACGACGCGCAAAGACAAGTAATCTGCTAAGGGTTGCTTAGCATCCTCTTATCTCCCTTCTAGTTCTCCACTTACTCTAATTGATTTAATTTTAATCCCGCATTTAATTTGCTTCTAGTAATTTGAGTCTAATTATTCTTTTTTAACATGCAATAATACTGTTTTTATTTGTGGTGTCTCATGGGTTGGGTGATTCCTGTCTAATCTATGACTTTTGGATAAAGCTGTGGTGTTTTTCTGTTTCTGTCTTTCACAATCTCCCCGTTATCTCTGTGTAGCAACCCTAACAAGCACCCGGACCACACCCTCCGTAGAGGCAGTAACACCTTAGGTAGAAAGCAGCACACCTCACCTGCCTTCCAGCCTCCTTTACCCCCTGTGGAGGCTCAGGGGCTTGTTCCTCAGCCCCTGGCTGAACCCCAGCCACAAGCCCCACCAGGGGGTTCAGGGTCTGACGCTTCACAGCATAGCTTGACACAGGGTCTGGCGGCTCTCGCAGCTGCTCAGCAGCTTCTAGCCCAGCACACAGAGGAGCTCAGGTAAGAGCTGCTTCTCTGCATCTCTGCTGCTGGTGGGGATGACACGGCATGCTTTACAGAGAGACATGCATGCTTTTATGTTTTCCCTCTTCATGCTGTAGGCCAGCGGTAATGTCTTCTCTCTAAATGGCTGGTGTTTGACTGGTTATTTTAATAAATAGTTGCTCGTTACCGTTTCACACATCATCATTTTTTTTTGGTAGTTTAGGTAATTTTGCGTGAGCATGTTGTTTCTCTAACAAAGCCATGGGTTTGCTAACACCACCACCAGTTGCAGCTATGCAGCAAATCTGAAATCGGCCCACAGAAACAGCTCAACAATAGCCTCTGTTATTCTAACAGTCACACTCTCAACTTCCCAGCCCTCTGCTTTCCTCCCGAAATCACTGGAATCAGCAGGAACTTCACACTAACTGGCTTAAACTGCTTTGAACAGTGTGGATATTTTTGCCTGTTATGGAAAGAAAAAAAAAAAGACTAAAGGATGTCTTTGAAAATGAATATTTCCTTTCTGCAACTAAATGTGACAGTAGACTTGATTTTTATTCAGCATTCTTTTACACTACAGATTGTTGAAAAGATACACGTAGACGAGACAAACCCAGTTTGAATTTATTAACTTTACTGTAAATAATGCTGTTGAGTCAACATTCAGTGCAGTGTCACTGAACAAGCTGTGTCTCGACTTGCAGAAAGTTTAAAGGCTTAAAAACAATATTGTTTTGTGTCTTGTCTAAAGTAACCCAAAGCTACGTGACTCTACACCCACTCCAACTCCAGTGCCTCAGAGAAACGGCTGTGGAGGAGGTGGCCAGGCTGCAGGGCAGCTGGGCACTGGAACCACTGGTGGTGGATCCATGGGCCCGAGCCCACATATGATGCGCCGAGGTCAGAGTCCATATTCTTTTCTAACATGAGACATATTTCAATTTTTATTTTTTTCAACAAATCCTGGATATGTGTTTCTGTTGTGCCTGGAAACCATTAACATAAATAATCACAAAACTCACCTTGAACTTTCTCAGGTACCAAGAAGCAGGCCCCTGCCCCTCCAAAGCCAACGAACCCTCCCCCCAACCAGCCCTGTAACTCAGCGAACCACACGTCATCCTCTGGCTCATCCCAGTCTCTCAGCCCCTCTCCCAGACCCCTGTCCAGCCACTCCCCATCTTCACCCACCTCTCCCACCTCACAGCCGTGTGCCACACCCAGGCGTCACTCCAGCAACCAGCCCCCGATCCACGCACCCAGCCATCCACCTCCAGAGCCCCCGACACAGACCAGCCCTCCGGCACACAGCCAGTACAGCGGGGACCAGCACAGCGCGGAGCCCTCGCCTCCTGGCACGCCGACCCCGCCGGACACCCCACCACCCTCCTCCACCAGCCAGGACATCGCTGCTCCTCCGTCCCCGTCTCCCTATCAGTCAGGCTCGCTTCCGCGACCGCGGCCCGTCCCCAAACCCCGGAGCAGACCCAACATCCCCCCACCACCACAGCCCAACACGCTGAGCAGCGAGACCAACGGCATCTGCGCCACTGCTTACAAGATGATGGGTGGGCATCTTCTGTCATTCAGCACACGTCTAGTTCTTCACCTTACGAATTATTAACAGCTAAATACTAATGTGTCTTATATCTAACACTCTTGCATTGTGATACCTCCACAGGTTAGAGAAGCACTTGTGAGAGGTTTGTTGAAAATTGTCACTTGAAACTAACAGCACCTGCACCTTTAATCTTTCTTTACGAATCCTATTCATCACCACAGCAATCAGACATCACTTATCTCACTTCTGATATAGAGCTGTCACTCCAAGCATCAATGAGGGGAGCCATTTCTGATGTTAAATACTCCAGAAGTTGATAATTGTCAGTTATGAGTGTTTTACATCTCCGGATAGCATTCATCACATATAGTGATGCCATTCAGATACTCTGGGTGTTAGGGAGGGAAACCTAATAACTGATTGTATATTTAAGCTTGTGGTTGGTTGTCATGAGTTAGGTCTTTGCAAACATTAGTTTAGCCCAGGATCAATGTTGCTGAAGAGAAATTTGAGTGACTTGGGTGTATATTATAAAATGAAAGCCTTTAATTGACAAATACAGTACATTAGGCTTTTTCTTACCATTTTAACTTCCAAACATATATGACCATTTTCCACGCTGATGCTTAATAGTCTCTTAAAAATTGCAAGTTTACTATTTCATTATCACTATGGATGTAATTGTGTGTCTCACAATGCACACAAGTGCAAATGTTTTGATTGCTAGTGAACCGGGTCTTTTATTGAGAAGCACTTCTCTTTCACTAAAAGAATAGCCAGTAGTTGCAGATTTACTGCACAGGAGATTTTAGGTGGTTTTGAATGAACTTGAAAAGTATTTAACACCAGAAGTGGTTGTTTCAGCCAGAAACTGCTCACCAGTAGCCAGCAGCACATCAGCGCTTTCATCCATCTGCACTGATGAACTTCAATCATTTGACATCGAGAGTTTAAAACTGAATGATTCATATTTAAACTGATTGCAGCTTTCACATGAGGTTTGCACATATGGTGATCTTCAAAATGTTTTTTTTTTTTTTTTGTCCTGAAATGTGAGGTATTGTGTTATGTGAGCCGTTTGTAATTTTGCTGTGTCGAGTTTTAAAGCCAGTGTCCCTTCATGACGTATGGATTACTTCATCATGCATGTTAATATTTCATCTCATCACTGATGTACATGCTCTGGATTCCATAATTATACCTCACATTACCCAAACCCTCCCCCCCATCTCCTCCGTTTTCACTACTACTCACAGTCTCAGTGTACACAGCGCCACCTGCTGTTGAGACGACAGAGCAGCTTCATCCTGCTGTCATCTTTTCCCGCTCTTTAAACCGTGGAAAATATTACAGTTTGACTGGCTGGCATCACTGCAGCAGCTTTAAAGGTTCTCAGGCAGCAGGATGAGGCTGCACATGTTTGTCATTATGGCCATTGTTCACATAATGCAGGCATGTATCTTTATAAGATGTGGATGGAGTGCTTTTGTGAGTGCCTGTGAGCATGGAAAACATTTGCAAATCCTTGCTCAGACAAACTGAAATGGTTATGTGAGATGATTAACATCTATATTACTGCATACTTATAGTTTCTGCTTTTTATTGCAGTATATATTTTTTTTTAACTTGACTTATCTGTCTTCTGTCTTGCTTGTCTAGACCCAATGATGTCTTTCAAGGGCTTGAGTCGAGCTTTGGTCCCTGAGCTCGCTGTAGACCAGCAGCCAATGACGACCTCTTCCTCCCCTCCTCCCTCCTGTCTGCCTCATCCCAAAGACTGTGACCTGGACACAGAGAGCACTGTCCTATAAAGAGAAGACGAAGACACGCTCTGGTCCAGTACTACAGCGCGCCGCCTCCTCTCATCGTGCACACACACACACACACATACACGCACGCACACCTCATCTTTTGTTCCAGGATGGCTCATATCTGCAGCCTCTACTTCTTCCAGTTCACTTTGCATCATTTTTTGTGACGTATACTGCATCCTCTGGCTCCCATCATGGGGTTCACAAAGTTTTCTGTCTGCAATTGTTACAGTTTAGAAATTTCACCAAGTTTCATTTCTAAAAACCAAAGTATCTGATCTGCAAACATCACCAGCTAACACACGTGACATATTCTAGTATTTGTAGCAGCTTCTACAATCTAACATCTCTCATTGATGCTGTTTGGATTCTAGGTTTTAAAGCTGTACGTTGATAGATCATTAAAGAATTAATAGGAAAAAAAACTCAGCAGATTGTCTAAAAAAACAGCAACTTAACATGAAGGTCCTTTTTCACTATTTTGTTGAAAAAGGAGCCAGTTTAGTTGCCGCCGTGCTCATCATCCAGCTGATGTAAGTTGAGAGGCGGATCATCAAGCATAACTGATCAGGTATGTCTAGTTTCACTTATTTACAGACAGACTCTTCCAGACCTCCATGCTGGTGCCAAATATGGTTTTGCGATGTGGCACAAAACCGTTACACAGCAACACACCCACACAACACACACACACACACACACTGTCACTGTTGCCTCTGTGTTTTCACCGCTCACCCTGCAGAATGAGCTCCAGACAATCGACAACAAATAGAGTGGGCCGTCAGATGGCTGCGTTACAGCAGCGCAAAGCACATCGCTGGGGAGGGAGTTGCGCTGCCAACTCGTCACGGACTGATGAGAGAACTTGATGCGAGGTGTTTTTGTATTTTTTTTTCTTTTTTTTTTATGTTTAAAATGGCCTTAGAACAAAAAAAAACAAATATGTATTCCTGCAGTATGAGGAAGGGAAAGAGTCAGCAGGTGAAGTAGAAACCAGTAGAGTTGCTTAAAGTGTAGCCGGTGACTGCAGGTTTCCAGTCATCTCAACACTTGACTTACTACTCTTTTTTTTTTTTTTTTTTCTACATTGACCCCCATCCTTTTTTCTTTTTTTTTCCCCTCACTGTTGTATTTATTTACCATTTTAAAACACATACACACAAACACATTCCCTGTGGCTTGACAAAATTAATGCAGTCTTTAAATGTAAATTATGCCTTATCGGTTCCTCCCAGGACCCCAAAATAAGCATCATGTATTTACTGTATGGAGGATATACTTTGCTCCCTGCACTACAGTATTTCTTGGTATTGGTTGTGTTTCAGGGATGCAGGGAAGGCGGTTTGACCCTCTGCAATAGACATCAATTATGCTTCTTGTATTGTTCCACAAAAGTAGCGTATTTAAGTTTGCTTGGATTTTTCTAAGCAGAAGTAGCAGGGTTCACTGCCCCTCCCAGCATGAACGCAGTAGTCAGTATTTTGCCTTTTTGTTCCTCCATCTGTCGCAGTGTTTTCCTCTGGTCCGTGCCGAGCCATTACACACCACAGACTGTGTGTGTGTGTGTTGAATGTAATGAAAGGACAGTTGTTTTTTTTTTTTTTTACCAGCCTCATCATCCTGGGCAGAAAGATGCAGAAACGGCTGACGTTGCACTTTCCCAGATTTAGCGAGAGGTTTCTAGTGAACTGGTGTAGTGGGTTCTTTTTTTTCTTTTCTTTTTTTTACCCATCTTTCCCACTGAGCTGAGAGCACATGTTGCTGTGAAATCTCAGTAGTGATGTGGTGTTAGATTTTTTATTTTTTTTTGGCCAGGTCAAAAGACTCTTTAAAAACTTTGCTTTATTGCATTTTCTGTGCGAGCCTTGCTTTGTTTGACCTCAGACACAGCGTAGTAGAGTTTGGTTCCCAGAGAACCGAGCCGATATGGTACCGATGGAGAAAGTCTTGGATGCTGCCCTGAAAACAAGTTGACTTTTGTTTTTCGGAGACAGTCGAAGCATAAGAATCCCCTCCTTCCTCTCTGCTCCTACTTGGCTGCCTTATTCTGTGCATCGGAAGAGCTTGGTTAAATCAAGACTCTAAGACAAATGCCAATAAAATAGAAATAATGCTGTGTTTTCAAGCTCTATAGTTTTGTATGTATGCTGTCTGGTGGGCTTAAATATTGAATAAAACATGTAATATGAAAGCTTGGTTATATTCCCTTTCCAAAGAAAATAAAGTATATGAAGAAAATATTTATATCTACTCCTGGTTTATTGACTTTTTTTCTGCAGAGCATCTCTCCATTAATCAATGAGACTAAAGAATATTTAGGGGTTAAAACCCTGATACCACATTTACCTGCAGATATTTTTGCCCTTATAAAAACACGCGTCAACCAGTGCTCATTTTAAAAGATATTTTTACAGACCAAAAAAAAAAACAAAACATGTTCTTTATTTGAAAGCAAACAAATGATCACAAAACATCAGCAACTTTCCATGAAAACATATAAAAAAACAGTTACAAAACATGAACCCAACTAGTATAACAGAAATTTAGTTTAAACCTAAATATCCAGGGGGGGGGTGCTACCAGCTGCACGTCTTAATACAGGAACTTCACCAACATGCTATCGACTGGGACGAGAAACACCGTTACTACACTTGTAGCAGCTACCACTGCGTTGTTACGAGGCTGTGGTAGTCTCGTAAGCCTGACTAAAGCTGTGCAATTAGAAGAAATCAAAGAGTATCGCAGTAAAGAAAGTAAACTCGAAGGACACACGAGCGTACGATACAAATGAAAATGATGAACAGTGCATAGAAAAAAAACAGTGAATTTTAACTCTCAATTGTCGTTCATCATGATGCAAGTACACAGCACTCCGGATGAGTCATGATATCACCATGACGACAAGAGAAGTGGGATATAATCATTTACATTAAAATATATATATATTTTTTTGTAGACATTCATTCATTCAGCAGCCACACACTTACAAGCAGGGCTGAATTCACAAAGCTCGAAACGCTCTACAAAGTGCAGTCTTTTCACATTACTGCCAGCTTTTATCTTTACAGCCAGAAAAAAAAAAGGAAACTTTACTGAATAAGACTCGCTATCCCACTGACACGCTCGCGCATTGTAGGCTGATGTTGCCTCTGTGTAACAGGTGAAATATTGCTGGACTTTTCTGAATGATGGTTTGCTTGCAAATGTGCAGATGAATTTAGATTTGTTCTGGGTTCTAACTGGGCTCTGATAATGCGAAACGTCTGCAGGTTCAAAATGGACAGAACGCTGAAATATAACACGGTTCTCCCCTGAAGGTTAGTTATAAGTTTGGTTCATAAACTAGTGGATACATAAAGCTGAAATCATAACACTGAAGGATGATTTATTGTATATGATTCATGTGTAAAAGTTTCTAAGTTTTCATATTTGTTTCCCCCGATGGGGGGAATGAGCCTCTGCTTAGTGTCAGTCTTTTAAATTTGTATCCAAAGTTCCTAAATTCTGTGCTTCTACACTTATTTGGCTTGACTTGATTATTTTTGAACCAAAAATGAATAATAAAAGCACTTTTCAATAATAAATGCTTTTGTTTTGGAACTGAAATTTCTTTTTTTGTTTTTAAATTCAGATAAATTCCCAGAGATTGTATTCAAACCTTAAAAATCTATATGATCAGACTCTTCGTGGGCTTTGATACAACTTTTAAATCTCCACAACAGATGTCTAGTCCACAGCAAGCCAGAAAACGTGTCCTCTAGAATTCTTGATCAGGGAAACAACTCCAGTGTTTATCGTTTCCTTATCTTTTTTTAAAGCCATTCTGTGCAGGAATACCAATACTTCTGACCTCATGGGGGCAGCGTATCACTAGAAAGTTCATGTGGCAGCTCCTGTAGTGGGACAACATGAATACAGCAGATCTTTATGCCCCCATGTGGTCAAGAAGGGGTACTGCTACATATGGTGGCTTTAAATGAAACCCTGCTGTATGGGAGGCAGTGAAAGCATCAAACTACACTAATGAATCAGCTTGTTTCCAGATATCTGTCATCAGTCTACAGCCACACTTAATCTTAATATCTTTCAAATATGATGTGATAGAAAATATAAACTTTATCGTCATATAATAAACATAGCTAGTAATTTGTGAGCATCCGTAGCTTAAGTCTCCCTTTAATGGAAGATGGAGATGAAGGGGAGTAATAAACTGCACCAGGATGGCTTCGTGCACTTCTACCTGATGTGCATTAAAAAGAGACGCCAAACTGGTGTGTGGTGGACACCTGAATGTTTCTGCTTCTTCCCAGCACCTGGAACTACAGCGCGGGGCACTCGTCAACTGCTGTGAGTATCTACGTATTGATGCAGTGCGTTTCCATCCTGCCGTCTCTGTTCCTGTTGGTTGGAGTGTCTCTGTGTGTGATCTTGGCACTTTGGTTGTGGAGAGCAGAGTGAAAATTCTGGGTTTTGGCTCTGACATCCGCCTTCGTTTCTGCCGTCTACCAGGCCAGAGGGGAAGACAGTCTGGGGCTTCGGGGGTTTTCCGGAGTCTGGGTCTCACTGAGAGCTCTCTGGAAGATCAAACCCATCATTTCGTCAGATTTATGCTCATTTTACCACCGTGTTTTCAGATCAAGAGCACATTTATTTATTCCACTGACAGCAGCAATATGCAGCCTAATCACTTTACAGCTGCAGGCAGATGCTCTCAGTGCAACTTTGGGAGCCATTAGCTCAAAACCCCACCATTATTCAGGCTTCAGTCTGTCAAACCTTTGCTGAGCGCATGAAAAATACGAGCAGCTCACTATCTGGAACGAGTCAAATTTAGCAGAGCTCAAATTCAGCAACACGTTTAAACAGGACGGCTGGATATCGGCTCACCTCAAACTTGGACATGAACTCTGCAAAGATGCCAAAGAAGCTCTCCGTGCTGGTTGATTTGCTGTCCTCTCCGAAGTAGGAGGCCACTTTGGAGAACTCTTCCATGGCTCGGGTCTGCAGGGACTCCAGAGACTGGATCGCAGGGTGACTGTTCTCCAGGAAACTCTGTGGGTGCAACACAGACGGAGTCGGCTTGAAAAAGCGGGTAAAATAATGTCTTTGAGGTTCTGAAATCAAGTTTGTCTTTGACTTTGGGTTTGTTTAAGTTTGCTTGTTTAAGTTTTTGGATCAAAGAGTACTTTAAAAAACACACAAACGAAGATTTGTATGCTATACCATCATAAAAGCACAGGTAAATGACATACTGCAATTTCCTGGAAAGGCCACAGGGGGCAGACTGGTGTCAGCCACCACTGAACCCATCACAGCTCTGTATAATCCTGCCAATCTGCCACTAGTGCTGAAGGCAGCACAGCTTTAATGTCATAAAAAAAGTGAGATTAGAGGAAAGGTTTTGCCGTACACTCATGACAGAAGCGAAGTGATCCTCGGACGTAGCTGGGATCTTCTGACAGGCCGTCCTGATGTCCTGGATGGTGGCGTGCAGGTCGCTTAGCTCAGTTTTAATGACCCTCTGGTTCACTGCAGAGGTCAAAAGGAAAGACTAATGAACATCTCCACCAGGGGCCTGTGGTCACATGAAGTCTGATACAATTTCTGCTGCTTAGCCGTCATCGTACCTTTAGCCGCCAGAGGAACCGTTACAAGGTCTCTGGGAAAGTTTAGCAGCTCAGGGAAGTGTTGGCACAAAGACTTGGCCAGAATGTGGAGAAAGGTGGATTTTCCATCTACTGTTTTGGTTGTGCTTAGCTGCAACAGAAAGAATGAATAAGAAAAACTAAAACTCTAGATCAGGGGTGTCAAACTCCAGGCCCACGATTTTATTTATCTGGCCCGCGAGAGCATGAAAAGACAATTATTTACTTCTAACTAGAACATTTCTGAGGAAACATTGATTCAGCACTGACATCAAAGAAGTGGAATAACTGAGGCGGAGAGCAGATGGCTCATGTCATTTGTATTTTTGTAAACTTTTTTATAACAAAGAAAATGTGAATTTAGGACAAAAAGTTGGAAGTTATAGACCAGTGACCTGGAATTTATGTCAAAATATTGCAAAAAGTTGATATTTGAACAAAAAAAATTGTGATTTTGAGTTAAAACATCCTAATTTTGTGACATTTGTGATTGAACGATAAAAAGTCTTGGTTTTTGAAAAAAAAGAAAAGAAAAGTCAACAACTTTCAGACTTTGCAATTTTATGTGATTTTACAAGAAAAAGAAAAGTGATTTTGGTATAAAAGTCTTGATTTTCTTTTGGATAAAGGTCAATTTTTTTGTGAAATCTGATGATTCATGACAAAAATTCTACTTTTTGTAAGAAAAAAAAGGTGTGATACTTTTTTTTTTTTTAACAAAAATTCATTTTAATTTTGTGACGTTTGAGATTCAATCTCAAACATTCACATTCTTTTTTTTCTTTATTAAACAAAGGAACTAGCAGAGAATCGGACATCATCACTGGCTGAAAAAGTAGAGAGTCACCGGCCCTTTAACGGTAACCATGGTGATGATGTGGCCCTGGATGAAATCAAGCTTGTCACTTCTTCTTTAGATGGATAAAACACGGTTGGAACATTTTGTACCTCGGTGAGGAAGTTGATCTTAAAGCTGGTTGTCCTGTGGCTCTTAGGCTGCCCGTTGTTCAGATAATTTCCCATTGCGAGAACAAACTGTCAGAAAAAGAGAAATAAAATGCTCAAAACCAATTGCTAACACACAAACTGATGAGTTGTGATTCAGGCTGCAGTAAAGTTTCACCTCCAGGATTTTTGCCAGTTTCTTGCTGCTCTTCAGCTCCACTGAAGCCTTGTAGATGTAATCGAATGCCACCTTCATCTCCTCCGTCTTCTCCTGCAGGGTCGTTTTGAAATGGAGGCTCCGCAGACGAGTCTTATACTCAGGCACCATTAGCATCTGAAGCACAAATACACATCAGTGAAAGCAATTCCACATTGTGTTTGACAACTTTTCTTTTCTTTTAAATCGATTTAGTTGAATTTTTTTTCATTTGCACCTGGAAAATGAACTGGTCCGGCTCGCTCAGTTTTCCAGGATCCTGATCAAAGTGCTCGTACTGTTTGACCTCGTCGTCGTCGGGCGCGTAGAGCAGCAGCTGCTTGATGTGAGCCGGCTCCAGACGGTCGGTGGTCATGTTCATAAGGACCTGACGCAGCTCAGCGGGGGAAAGCTTCAGATGGGCGATGAGGATGGCTGCAGGGTGGAGGAGGAGGTGGGTGAGTGGGACGGCGAGCAGGGAAAGATGTGGAGGATTTAGCTCTGTTTCTATTTAACGAAGAGGATCTTTGTGTTCCCACTGTGCTGAGAAACCTTTCATCTGCCTCTGCTTTTTATTCACACTCCTTAAAATATTCCTGCAGCTTCTGATTACGAAACCCAAAATCATGGCATAAACCCGGGAATCATTAGCAGCATTGCGGGTCTGATAACAACACAGCCAAGATAAAAGGCACAAAAGGTTGCAGTTTTTCCAATTATACAAGTTACCTGCAACCTGATTGGCTGCTGTGCAGGCAGCTTTATGACCTTTTAAGTTGCGTACAGACTTTCATTTGTTTCACAGAGATAATGAAAAGAACTTCAAAAGATGACATTTACCAACTTTGACAAATTTACCATTTTAGTATATCAGCAGATTCAAGCAAAAGTTCTTTTTTTTTTTTTTTTTTTTTTTTTCTTTTTTTTTTGTATGTTAAGGTTTTTCCCCGGGAAAGAGGTTTTAAGAGGCAAACACTGGGAGA
>JBAMYA010000011.1:1178699-1198956 GCA_037176975.1 Arrhamphus sclerolepis
ATTATCTATACCCGCTATTTCCTGTTCAGGGTCACGGGGGTCTGCTGGAGCCTATCCCAGCTCACTTCGGGCAAAAGTTCATCGCAGGGCCTGGCTCCACCAGTAATTATCAAATCCACTGACTCTAAACAATGAAATTTTAGAGAACATTTTGTGGTGTATATAAAGGATGAGCACAGCCTCCAGCGTATTCTTTCTGGTAGCCAGCAGGGGGCATGTCTTGTTGTTTATGGTGTTAATGGCTATTATCAAGTGGTCATTTCCTCTCACCCTTCTTCGTCCTCTTCTCTCCGCTTTATCTATAGTTGTTGATCAGGAGCACCTCATAAGCATAAGTTCTGTGCTGTTCACATGTTTATATACATCTGAGCCTCCCCTCTCTCTGTCCTGTCTCCCTCCTCTTTCTTTCCCTTTACCTGGCTGGCCTTTTGGCAGGATGGTCCCTGATTATGAGCCAGGTCTTGCTTGATGTTTCTTCCCGAAGGGGGAGTTTTCCTTCTATACAGTGTTGTGTTTTTTGGCCTATTTAGAGTAAAACTGAGTTGGAGTTCTCCACAGCTTGATTCAACCCATGTTTATTTTTTACTTTGTACACTAAAATAGGTTTACATGCTTTAAACTAAGGCTCCGTCTACTCTGACTGGTTCGTCAGAAACTCCTCATCTTTTATTTGAAGTGAGCACAAGCTCCAAATCCTCGGTCCCTTTTATCTGATTATAAAATGAAGTTCAGGACTCCTGGTGACTTTGAAAAAAACAAAATACTAATGAGTTCTACCAATGGAAATACAGATGTTTTCCATTAAAAACTGACCTCATGTCCAGGCCGTTGAGGAAAAGGATGCGGTCTCCTGGTTTCAGCCCACATTCCTCAGCGGGACTATCTGAGAAGGAAACAAGAGCAGCAGAAAAATCAAACGTCAATCACAGACTGAAACTGGATCCCAGCACAACCTCTCCAGCTAACAAGGTGCACAGAACAGACGGGCGGAACGGAGAGAGATGGTGACTAATGTGATTCTGTCAGTCTCTGCATGGCATCCAACAAAGCCCGTCAACATATGAACGCAAGCTCCATGCTAAATTGCATTACATAAGGAGACAATCCTGTCAAAACAACCCTAGTGGAATCTGCTCTTACTGCGCCGGACCCATCACTTCCACATCTGTCATCCCGCTGCTTCATTTTCCTCGACGCAGGATTGACATCTGTTTTCAGCTACGCTTTTCTAAATCGTCTTTTAGACTTTATACTGAGGAGTTTGTTGTTTCCTGGTAATAACAATGTGGTGCTCAGATCACGATGAGAGACATGCTATCCTCCCCCGCTATCCCCAATCCAACCTCCAGAAGGCCTACTGAGTCAGTCTGCTCTAGCTGCTTCAGCACATGTTGGTGGGAGATGATGGTGGGCGAGCACAGTGCCGTCATCATCAAATGAAAACACACACACACACACACACACACACACACCCGCGCCTCCCTCCTCACTGAGGGATCTGGCAAATTCCCTCAACGGTAGCATCACTATCGCAGCCTCTTGTCTGCTGCTTTTATTTCAGAACAGTACAGTAAATATATCTTCATGATAGTAAATTTTAAAAAAGGCAGTTAGGGTAATCACGATACGCTTCATGTATAAACAGATAAAGTAAAAAATAAGTGATGTTTGATGGAGATGTTCTGAAATTATACAAACTTAAGAGAACTATAACTTACTGAACAAAGACTTCTTTACGTTAACAAATTAGACACAATTTGCACAAACACCAAGAACGGGAGAATTAGAAATGTCAGCACTTACTGGACGGATAAACATAAACACTATAGGAAGAATTGTGGGATATGAAGTAAAAATGGGTGAGTATAAGAGTAAATATTTAATATAATCATTATTATTATTATTACTATTTTTATTTTCTCTTTTGCTGTTGTTTATATACTTCTCTTTTTTCATTCATGTTTTTTATTTTTATTGTATCTATTTATTTTTCTTTGTAAATTAACCTATTTTCTGTTTTTATTATTCATTTTCTACCTTGTTTCTCAGGTAACTGGTATATTATGTACGACTTTGCAGTACGGCTGACAGACTCCTAACCATGTCCTGTATGTGAGCGCTCTTAAAATAAAAGGAAAAATAAAGATGAGCTAATTAAATAAATAACTAAGCAGCAAACACTAACTTTAGTCAGTGTTAGCAACAGAAATTCTGCAGTGCTGACGGGGCAGAGGTTGTACAGATGTTGCAATATCTTTTTAAAATGTAGCAGGCAGCAGAAGTAACTGGATGCTTTTGGAAATATTTTTCTTTGTTTTCAGGCTTTAAATTGTTTTAACCTGTTTAATTGTCCATTGGCTATTATAAAAAGTCTGTGAGATCCCTGACATCCCTGAATGCATCCGTGTCATCGACTGACTGGTACGAGTACCTGCTACGAGTACCTGCTGCAGCACAGAACAACCTGTTTCGAGTGTTTTCCTCTTAACATTTCATTGGTGAGTCATATAAGTCTATTTCCTGGTACACTCACCGACCGGCAAGCGCGCACAAACACCTCCTGATCACCGTCAGCACTCCCCTGACCGGCACCACAACAGATTCACCCACGTAAAATGCACCTGCTCCTCCTCGCCAGCCAACACACAGCAGCGTTTGGGTCAAACCGCCACGCAGATAGAGGAGGCGTCCATGAGGATCTCACTGTACTTGCTTTAAAAAAGAAACAATGAAGCCGTACCTGGGATGACTGAGTCGATGCAGACGGGAGCGTGACCTCGCAGCGTGAAGCCGAAACTCTTCTTTCCCCTGTAGACGCGAATGATCCTGAGGATGAGAAGATTATCAAGTCAGCTTCCAATCAACAGTCAATTTCCATCCATCTTCTTCCGCTTTAGCGATACCGGGTCGCGGGGGCAGTGAATTTGCCTATTTTTAACTTATATGTGATTGTTTTTATGTTTTGGCTCTCTGACTGGAAACCAAATATAATATGATATTATCTTAAAGGACAACAGGACTTTAAGTCCTTCAATTTTGAAATAGTCAAACACGGAAGAGACTGCACTTGGACGTCTCATGTGGCCTTTCTACTTTATGTGAAATGTATTCTTTTAATTTCTGATTGATTTTTAGCGTCCTCCTCTACCTTTTGACACTTCCAGGTCACACAGAAACTATATTTTATTGTTCAGAAGCAGCTTGCCAGTAAATTGCATTCTGCTTCTCTCAAAAAAAGTGCTAATAAATTACTTCTGATGTCATGGTGAGGCTCCTAAATGTCTTATTTTGTTCATCTAACAGTACAAAAGTAAGAAAAGAAAAAAAAGTGTCCATTTGCTGCTACGTTGTCATTTATTCTATATAAGTCCACTACAATGTCGTGCAAAGAGCTGTCAATAGATGCTAATGGAAGTGATTTCATGACCCCTGCCTCGATGAAAGCTTACACTCCTTACCACCTAATAATAGATGTGTGTTTTCCTTTTTTACTCTGCAATAGTCCTTCATCTAAAAGCTTTAGGTGTATGAGTGGGAAGCCCAGCAGTTTCTAGAGTGAATGCTCACTCCCTGCTTTTTTAGAAGCCTGTTTGTGCCTTTTCTTTGTTTTGATTTGTCACGTCTTGTTGGTGGGAGTCAGAACAAGTGGGGACATGACGTGCTACTTACTGACTCAAACTCCACGATTTAGGCTGACACATTTTGATTTTAATCAACCTGTTGTTGAGTTTTGTTTTTTTTTGGAGGCACATTCAATAAAAACAGCTTTGACATTTTTGACGATAGTTTTTCATCTCTCTAATTTCCCCCAGCAGAGCAAAACACGGCAGAACATCCCCTTACATCAATGATGAGAGTTGTGCTGAAGGTCTACAGCGTGTTGCCATGGAAATGGTTCAAGGCAACGGTGCCTCAGTATATAAACAGAGCAAAGAAAAAAAAGCTATGAAGTGGGGAGAGAAACGAGAGAAATATACAGTATTGTCTGATCGCTGCAGTTAAAGGCTGTTATGTAAGACGGGCTAAATGCAGAGAGGCACACTGGGTGTTATGTGAGCGTGTGTAAGAAGGGTGTTGGGATGCACACAGAGTCGGTGCACTTGTCAAACTAAGTGCCTGCGACTCATCAAGGCCTCTCCTGATTGCCATCAGCGGGTACCAACTGCACTTCACACCCGTATGAGTTCACATGAAGAGTTAGTAATCTTCTAATGAAATCCACAAGGACATCAACTGGGTGAAAAATTGCAAAGAAGCTGCAACACTGGACAAAAAAGATAACTATCAAAGGGGTTTGATTATTTATATCCACAGACCATTCTCTAAACTGACATAAAACAGGTTTGCCATCCCTTTTTCTATATTTATTCTCCATATTTCTATGCATCTGTCTCCATTTTCTCTATTTATGTCTCCCTGCCCCATCACTGTTTCTGTAACTTACTTTCTTTATCTCTCTAGATACTGCAAACACACGTTGCACGCCACTTTTGATTTAAGCTCACTATAACATAAATCTATCAGCTTGTGTCCTGTTGTTTCGTGACCAGCTCATCCAGGTTTTTAGTCTTGGATGAAGACATATTTTGAGATTTAGTTAGTTAGCTGTGAGTGTGTGAGTGAGAGTTCACAGCCACTTTTGTAATCCTACACTAAGTCTGTTGTTGTGTTATTAATTGGAAAGCCATGCGATCAGTGCGTTGGTGGGTGGAGGATGAGCAGAAGATGTTCGACGGTCACTGAGAAATACATCTGAGCACTTTCTCTTTTCTACTGTCGAATGAATAAATGTTGCTTTGCACTCAGAAGCGTAGATCTTTAGGGTAGAAGAAATGAAAGTGTCGTAGAAGTAACTTTCTGCCAATCAGCTTCATGAAGCATCACATCAAAACCAAAATTAAGACTCACACATGTGCTCACCTCTGATTGGGTCCAAGCGGAGGGTGTGCAGGTATCCCAGACACGGACTTCCTTATGCCCCTGTCTTTCTCTGCCTCACCTCTCCCTCCCGGTTCTCCCCCGTCCCTCGGCACCGAGCTGGCCCGTTTGGACCCGTGGCGGCGGTCAGAGTGATCCTCGCTCCGACTGCGCCGGATCCTGCCATGCGGCTCGCTGATGCTCTTGCTGCGGCAGAGGCGGTTGATCACGTTCTGGGAGACGGCCTCGTCGAAGCGCTGCCGGTGCTTCTTGGGGATGAAGATTCTGGCGAACATGGTGGCATGTGAGGAGGAGAAATTGGGAGTATTAATGGATTTACCTGCAGGAGTTGCCTCAGAAGAAGAAAGGAATGAAAAAAAAAAAGAAAAGATGTTGGATCTACATCACAGATCCGCCTCAATCCATTTTGTAATCATTCAGTCAAAGATCAAAAATGAGAGCAGAGGTTGGAAAAAAAACGCAGTGACGATCAACTGGAACACTTGGAAACGGTCCTCACATTCCACGTCATTAAACTCAACAGGCTTCCCACTTCGTGTCTCAGCTTCAGTGAAAAGAAAACGGCTTCTGACTGGCAGGAGGCAAGTCTTCCCCTCCTGAGAGTAACTGTTCAAACGGAGGAGAAAAGAAGTTGAACTTAAAGCCTGAGAGAGAGGCTCTTTGTCTGGAGAGAAAGACGGCGAGGAAAGCGTGGCATCCCTCACTGCTCGCTGGAGTCTGACTGCTGCAGCGGGAGCTACCAGAGCCAGAATACAGCAAACGCAAAAGGTGTGGGAGTGAGGAAGCATGGGATTGCTCCTCCATCTCTCTCTCCCTCCATTTACAGCAGCTCACTTCATTTCTCTCCTCCACTTCCGTCCACAATTCACCTCTCTGTCACTGTCAGTGTGAACACACAGCAGGAAACTCGCTTCATCTTATTGAAACTCGCTGGGTAGCAGCTTTTTGGCTTTATGAGTTTATGGCAACACAACAAACGACAAGGTTTGAAAAAAAAAAAAAAATATATATATATATATATATATAAGCAAAACAAAACACTGCATTAGGAGCTCCAGTGTGTTAATTTATAGGGGAAAAAACTGAATTACTAGATGTCACAGCTTATTGTCAGTTATTAGAGCCAAGCTGCAGAAATATTGGATCCAACCAGCCTACAAGTAGTAGAACTGACCAAAAAAACTCCCTCTAAAGTTAATTCATCAACAAAATAAAGTCATCTTGTACACCACCATGTGGCGAGGTGAATATGAAAACAGGATGCTGATGATTCTGTCACTGTAACTGCAGGAAAATGAGAAACAGCACAGCCCAACTGCTGAAGACTGTTCAGTGGTGCGACGAGTCAGAACTGCACCCGAAACAGAGCAACAGAAAAATATGTGGTTATCGACCGACGGAGAAAGAGCTCACACGCGAATGCATAGCCGAAAATGGTGGCGCAGACTCACTGGTCAGCTGCAGACCAGTCCGGACTCCCAGTTGCAGCGGATGTGACAGTGTATTTTAAAAGACAGAAAAAGAAAAGGTAAAATCTGAATGATATCACAGCTGGGGTAGGCGCCGTGTGAAAATACACTTCCATTTTCTTTCACTCTTTAATGTGATATACATTTTAGTTTGTAACAATACTGTACAAGTAATTGCCTTTCACACTGTGCACACCTTAATACTGTTCCTTTTTAAAATGTTATACTTTCAGCAACTTTCTATTACCCTCAAAAATGCAAAGTGTAGAGTTATGAGTTATGCTGTGACTTTAAATTATAGCAGACCACTGACAGTGGTCAGTTTTCAAAAATGTTAATAATGTGTGTAGAGAGTTCAAATGTAACTCCTGAATGGGAATAAAAGAAAAAGCATAATTGATAAACAAAGCAAGGCAGACATTAAGGAACTGAGTCACGTAAAGATCCAACTGAGCGCTGACCCCGAACACAGATTTTCACCAACAAACGGTGTGATTCCCACCCACACCAGTCTGCTGTGATGTGACTAGCTGATCGGCTGCTGGTCTGCTGCTCAGATGAATCAGCCACAAGCACACGAGCTGCGCTGTTTGTGGAAAAATAGCTCCAGTTGAGTAATTAGCAACAAACCCAGAATCAGAGACGGCATAGATACACCAGCTCCAACTGTACATGTCCACAAAAAAAAAGCTAATTAAGCTACATCAACAATTTTGACTGCTAAATAAAGCAACTGGGACACTTTTATCGTTGAGAGACGGAGGCTTCTGTGCTGCAGATGTGAGCCACTTTTCATTCCATCATCCACTGATCTTTAATGACTTTATTTAAAGCTATCCAGATGAAATTTGTGCACGTTCTGCCCTGTTCTGTTCTTGTAGAGCAGCACAGTTTCATTTACATGAACATACTTGTTTCCACGTTTGAAAAGAGATTTTTAATGAAAATAATGTGCAGTGCAATCACTTTTTAGTACCTCTGCTATACTTTTTTCTTTGATAAAGATATAAAATAAGCTAATTGTTTTAAGTGATATGTGTCAGGCAGAATATTTGTTTCATTCTGTTTAATCCATTAAGTCAATTCCAAACACAAACCAATGCTTTAGTAATTTCTATGAATGTTTATAATTTTGGTATAGAGGTATAAGGCATGATGATGAACTTATACTACATTACCTATTCTAAGTTGTCATGATTGAAAATAAAGTTTGACAAAGCGATAAAAATCCACTGCAGTCACTTACTAGATATTGCCACAATTATACTTACACCTGGTTAATAATGAACTGTGGTCAATATAAACTGAAGAGTGCCTTTAACGGAAGCAAATAGGAGTGAAGGCTGAAACCTAAAATAGGTCTGACAACTATATAAAGTAGATTTTATTCACACAGTATTTGTAAAATGGTGGCCCCCTGGTGGCAGAATCAGAAAAATACATGCTGATTGTCTTTTAGGGAACTCTCCATTCAGCACTACAACATTTTTATTTTTTTAAATCGACCTTTTTCACTTTAAACTCACCTTAAATTTCACAGGAGAGTGTGATGATATTAAAGTAATATTAACTGATTGTGCTCTCTGAATTGGTTTAGTTTAATGTCACAGCTCATGCTGTAAAACATAAATTAAACTGGGGGGTGGGGGGGGTGGTCTCGGGTTATTATGACTAAGCGATTTACACCTTCAAATTTTCAGATCCAGTTTAGAATATGATGGTAGCAGCATGGTTCAAAAAAAGGTCGATACTAAAAGACACACCTGGAGGAACATCTTGCAACTTGTTAAATTAACTTGCAACGTGTCTCTCAGGAGTAAAGGTGAGCAGGGGCTCATCAACCTGCAAAAAACTGCATCTACAGATCTTAAGTATGCCACATAACACGAAAAAGAAGAAGGCTGCATCTGTGACACAGGAGGGCGTATTTGTGCCTATGGAATGGGAAACTTGCACATCTGGAATAGAAACATCAGTGCTGGAAGGTAGATAGAGGTTTCAGTGCATCACATGCACCCATCAAAGATATCTTTTCAGGGTCCCTCAGCAAGACCATGATAAAAATGCTAAAATGCAACTGTAGTTCCAGAAAGTCTTACAGTATATTTGTTAAATATTTCATGTTCAGCAACAGAGTTAGTCATTTAAAAATGTTATAACATCCATTTAAACATGCGAACTGCAACTCTACATCACCTACTATCCTCAAGACAGTCAGCATCTAGTCTCTTTTTTCTGTTAAGGTGTAAAAAAAAAGAAAAAAAGAGCTGTACTTAAAAAAAAAAAAAAAGAAGTCATTTTTTTGGAACAAATCTGTCTGGTTAAAGATATAGGCCACATATTATTAGCCTGCTGCCAGCATCTCTGCAGACTCAGATTTGAGCACATGTGCACATGTCTCTGCAACCAGAGACAGAGCTGCCTGAGCACAGACTACTAGCTACGATACGCAGGCCCCGATATATAAATAAATCTTCTCTTGTGGCGTAAGTGTAGCAGCCCACACAGTTCCCCTCTGTTTGCTATCTGCAATTCCCTGCTGCTTGACATTTATTCACATCAGAACACCAAAATGTCTTTGTCTCACACAGATCCAGCACCTGTCAGAGTACTGGTTTGTATGTAGCTGCTTCTCATTAACGGAGATACTCATCCCCCTACTTAGAGATGCACAGCCAGCTGTCGAAACGGCCTCCTCGTCACAGAGACTTTCATACCTCAACTTCTGGAAACTAATGGAGTGCTCTGATCTGACCTAATTTGTGAAGAACAGAGATCTATAATTGTCTGAAGGAGGGTTGTGGAGGAGGAACTAAGATGGGACGAAAGGGCAGGAATGACCAAAACACAAAGTGTCCAGACATGTCTGAGTGAAACAAGGCCCTCAGGTGATGTGAAGAGCGACTGGTGAATCGCTGCAGTAATGAAAACTCTGAAACAGTCTGTTGTGGTGAAGGGAGAGCTGATTTAAAAGGGAGAACTTGTTGTTTACTGGTCAATCAATGTGTTCAGACTCTCACGTATGTTCATGAGTGTGGGAAGTGACCAAAAGCAGGAGATAGTGGATACAGGTGGCGTAAATTGGTGTCCGCTGGAGGGTGGCAGGAGTCTCTCCTCTTTCCTTTAGGGAGGGACGGACAGATCTATTACTCCTCCACATCACCAGGAGTCGTTGAGGTGGTTTAGGGATCTGGTTAGGATCCATTTACTACAGCAGCCTAAGCAGAGAGGCCTAGATCTCCCTCTCCCCAACCACCTCCTCTATCCCATCCAAGGATATACAGCGGTGTTCCCAAGGCAACCGAGAGATGTAATCTCACCAAAGTGCTGTGGGTCTGCCCTGGGACCTGCTCCCAGTTGGACATGTCCGAAACACCTCCACAGGCAGGCATCCAAGTTTTTAACCTGCAGAGTGAATGGGCAACTTTTTCAACCTATCTGTAAGGGAAATATCTATCAAAATCTAAATCTAAAAATAGAAATGCCTGATCAACGATCAAAGAAAAGAATGTAAAGAATATTTTCCCTGCAGTATCATCAACTTAAATGAATGATCTGTAATTGTGCTTGTTGTTAGAAACAAGAAAATAACATCTGCGTGCTCATGACAACAGTAATGGAGAGTCTGTTCTGTTTGCGCTGCATTTGTTTGAATGCCCTTGTGTATTTTACAAACTAAACACCTAAATCAATAGAAACTCTTTACTTTACTGTCTTGGCTCAGAAGCAGCTTCAAACAACCTTCCGCCACTGACCTCTGTGGTAAAGATTAAACACCATCATTATCAACCCAACGGGAAGACAAAGCTTTGTGCACAGCATGTACAAATGGATAAAAAGCAGATGGTAATTTAACAGAAGCCTAAATTCAAAGGGTTCTTTCTTAGCCCATGCTGCGTTGCTCCACTAAGTTTCATGAAATTTGTCCTGCTGTTTTTGTGAGATCCTGTGTACATAAAGCGCACCGAGGACAGCTCCGCCATGGTAAAGTAAATAAATTCAAGAAAAATGCTTGGAATTACTAGTTTAAGCTGTAAATTAGGGATTTGGGGACTGATGGCAACATCACTGAGTGAATGCATCTGCTTTGGACGACCACAATGTCACTAAAAGGGAAAAAGAAAATCATCAAAGCCACAGTTCATGCCACCTTCAGAGTATGTTATATACAGGTAGATGGGCTTTAGGAGAGATCTGAAAGTCAGCATGATGCTCAAAGGCATGCACACACATACCCTTAAACATGTGGAGGGAGAACTAAAAAAAACGAAGCAGGTCTTGGCACCGCAGACCACTGGCAGTTTCCATCCACCTGAGAGATGAATTATCACTTTAAACTACATAAAAACCTCGCTCATGGTCCACTTAACAGAAATCATAACTTATGAATTCAAAATTTTAGGTTGAAGAGATCTTACAAAACAACTAGGGATCTTAGATTCCAACAGCAGCCATCATCATTCACGTGTCATGTACAATTACTCATCTCCCAAACCGCAGACATAATCACACGTACGCCAGTGCTTTGTAAAAACAGTGCAGGTAAACAATAATTACATTTAATACAACATTAGAAAAAAAAAAAGAATAGGATGGCGTACTCACCCAAGACAATTCATCGTTTTAGCTGTGACCCATCACTGACAAATCAATTAAACCGACACATAACTTGCACCATCTGTAATGGTGGCGAGCAGAACAGTGGACTCATCCTCTGAGGTGCATTAATGAAGTGGAGGGACCCACGTTTACCAGGTGTAAAAGAAAAAAGTATCAGTGCATGAGAGAGAGAGCAGAATACGCTGAGCTCTCTGCAGAATGATGTGAAGAAAACCCTCCACAGAAAAATCACAAAACAAGCCCTTGAGAGACAAAGAGAGAGGTAAAAGAGTTGCGAGATGGGTGGGTTGGTGGGGGAGGGGGGATGAAAGACCACAAAAATAGTATTAATGATGCTATACGTGCCCGTGTGGATAGGTGAGTTCTATATATTGTACAAGAACCGATTGTACAGGACCAGAAAATCGACTTATGAAACAACAAAAGTACACTGTCAGAGGTGCTGCTGTCAGTGTAATAATGCAGCTAAAAATAGTTTAAAGTGGTGTAGTAGTAGCAGACGAGGAAGCCAGCATAGTAAGAGAAGAATGTAATTGGCTCCACTTGTGGAAGAAGTGCAATCTGTGGACAAACTATCTGGGGATGCAGAGACAGGCACAAACACTGGTCAATTTTTGGCACACAGAAGACCAACATAACTGGCCACCAGAAGATTTGTTCACATTTAGCTATCTGGCACTATTCCATCTCTGCCACACAGCAAATACAAATTTCTTGGATGTGGCTCCATGTTAAATTTATTTATTTACTAGAAGACAGATCGGTATGCCCACCAGAACTAAATGATGTTTTCATGAAGCTGGTGCTCAGCCTGTGGCTCATCATCACAGACAGCTCCATGCTGTGAATGCTCTTCACTTTGCCAATCCTCATTTTACAGCCAAAAGCCCCAAACCCCTCCAAACACGTGTATTCCTCCAATTTCACTCCCCCTAAAGATACTTGAAGTGACTTTAAGAATTACTGGGGATTCACTGCGGATGGCAGATGGGCCTAAATCTAACATGCAGATTTCTGCTAGATGCCAGCAGGGGGGAGCTCTCCAACAAAGTGAGCAAAAGTAAAAATCCTGATTATACAGTCAAAATGGATTTAATGCCAGGAGATCATTTCAAATGATACTTGAAAACCCTCTCTACTTTCTACCCGCTCTTTTATTTCCTGCTGAGCGAGTCTGTGAGTAAAAAAACATAAACATCTGGCTCCTACCTGATGCTGGAGATGAGCTGCCGATGCTCATCAGTGGTGAGTATTTCTGGCAGCACAGAGGCCAACCACTCCACTCTCTTCTCAGCTGCGTACTGCTTGAGGACGGCAAAGAGTTTCTCTTTCACCTCAGGCTCATCGCCTAAAATCTGGTCAACCTGATGGAAACATTGAAATGAGAGGATAAGACAAAAAAAAATCTGGATTTTACTAAGCAGATGGGTAAGAGCTTCCAATTGGATAATGACTGCGTGGATGATTCTGTTTCAGCTAGCAACAAGTTATTCAACTCTAATTGATGCAGTGAGTTAATCTGTTTCAGAAGGGTCAAATTATTGGCATGCATCAAGCAAAGCAAACATCCAAGGAGATTGCTGAAACTCCTAAAATTTGGTTAAGAACTGTCCAACGCATTATCAAAAACTGGATAGTGGAGAACCATCACCTTCCAGGAAGAAATGTGGTCAGAAAAAACATCTTGAATGATGCTAGTCAGTGATCATTTTAACATTTGGTGAAATTAAATCATAAAAAAAACACAGTAGTAACTCACAGCTGTTTCATAGTAAAAGTAAGAGTTTTTCCACCTGAACATTGAAGGGAACTCAAGGGATTGAGTTGAGATTGTAAACCACTTATCAGAAAAAAAGGCTGCAATTTGCTAGGGAGCACAACGATTTTTTTCTTCCCTAATGACATGGGCATAATCCAGGGATTCAATTGGGCTTGAATAGCGAAGGAGTGGTTCAGGGAGCATGAGACACCCTTTTCACACATGGACTGTGTCATCACAGAGTTCAGATCTGAGCTCCTTCTGCTGGAGAAGACATTGTGCAGCGGTCCGAGTCTCCCATCATATATAAGATATAAGATCCTGGAGAAAAATTAATGCAACTCTGGATGTCAATAAATGCTGTGACACTTCAGAAGCTGATCGACACGATGCCACAGAGATTGTGTGTTGTAATCAAAGCTAAAGGAGATCCAACAAAATATTAAGAGTGTGTGACTTTTTTGGAGGGACCGGGAGTGAAATAAATTAAAATAAAGGTCATAGTTGATGATGTTGTCTTTTTTTAAAATGGTGCCAGACTATTTACCTCAATAATAAATCATCTTCAGTACCAAAAAGGTCTGAGTACGGTCTGAATTGTCGTATCAGATCTCGTTTTGTTTTTTTAGCCTGTTTAATATTCATTTATACCATAAACCAATCAAAATGTTACTTTTTGGGATGTTTGATGGTTATTGTATGCCCTTAGTTAATAAAAGCCGACAGATGCAGCAAGAATTTGTATTAATTCAAACATTTATGCTTTCTAAAATCTAGTTTAAAACTCCACATATCTCTCCATAGCATTCTCTGCAGATTCAGGTCTGTGAGTGAAGTACAGTTTTCTTTCAGCATTAATATTGTACGGAAGAGACAAAGAATGTTAAAGGTGGTCATTTATCTTTTGGGGAAAATACTGGGCTAAAGATCCAAGAGAAATAAGCCAACAGCTAAAAGATCTTGTGGACAGATAATAATAGATTATAATCTGGTGGTAGTACCATGATTTGGGCCTGTTTTGCAGAGAAGGTTTAACAATGAATTAAGACTGAAATATACCAGTAAAGCCTAAAAGAAGGAAGTCGTTTCCATGAACTAAATTCACATTTTGAAGAGAAAGCGAGTCGAATTTAACAGTTTGTCTACTTTTAAGGCTTGTTGATAATACAGACTATATAAGGGTTTTATGAAGTGGAGTAACAACAAAACAGTAGGCAAGACAAATTCATTCATCTGTCATGTTGTTGTTTTTTTTCCAAGACTGAGAATAAACACTCCAACCTCGCTCAGCTCAAGTTTGCCCGTGTGTCTGAACGTACCTTCCTGTTGAACTCCAGAGCCTTGTGTTTGCGGTCCAGTTTGGCCCCCTCCCCTCCCATCTGACTATCCTCCACGCTGATGCTGCGCTTCTGCCTTGGACCGAGGCACAGCACCCCCAGACGGAGCGTCCTCCCCTGTGAAGCCTTGATCAGTGAAGCGGCCATCTCGTGCTGCCTGACGGGGATGCCGTTCACCTCCATGACATAATCTCCGGCTCTCAGACCTGCACGTCCAGCTGGGGAGCATGGAGAGCAGTCCTCCACCAGCAGAGGGCAGTCCCCCACAATGGTAAATCCAAAACGACCATCTGGACCTGGTATGATGTCCATCTGTGCAGGACAGAGGGGAAAAAATGAGTTTGGGGGATTTGTTTGAACTCTGAGACTCTCCCCAAATAGAAACCTGTGCAGGCATGGCTCTTCTAACTGCTTAACACGGACAAAGATGCAATATGACAGACCTAAAGCAACCCGTTTATGTGTATGTATGGCTGTGATGGATTCAGGATCTGGAAGACCTGCTGTATACGGGACACCACTCCAATGCTGGGAGGGATATTCTTCTGAGTCTGGGCGATGGCAATGACGGCTTTTGGAGCCAGAGTGGACACATTATGACCCTCGATCTCCAGGACCTGGTCCCCAGCTTGCAACCCTGCCAGGTGAGCGCTGCTCCCTTCCTCCACAGACAAGATGTAGCTGGGTCCACTGCCGCCCAGCTGGAAGCCAAAATCCTCTGGCCAGCCCTGGTTGGTTGTTGGCATGCTGAGGACTTGAGGAAAGAACAGAGATTAAAAAAAAAAAAATGTTGAGATAAAAAGTTTGCAAATAACTTTGCAATGTGGAGTCCTGTGATACAAGGTGTTTCCTGGTGTCATTTCTCTGTACAGCAAAAGAAATAAACAACTCATTCAAATGCAAATACTTACCCATTGCAGCCCAAACATTTAAGTCTAGTGCCATTGCAAAACCCTAAGATCTAAGTGATGCTGTTGATCCACGTCTCCTTCTTCCTGCCACCTCCAGTGTCTCTACATGCACACTGAAGTGTCGCTCTGTAACCCTGCACCCTGCACCATGCCATCCTCATCGGTCCCTGACCTGGTTCATAAACTCCATCACAGCCAATCAAATAAAAGCTTTGCAGAGATTGTGACCTTAATTAGCTTGAAAGTCAAAAGTTCCTCCAAGCACACACACGTGTGTGTGCTCAGTAATTATGCAATTAGGGAAAAGGGAGAAAAAAAAAGCACGTCACTGGATTTCCTGATAAATCACAGGCAATTAAAAGTAAAACGCAACATGGCACATGTAAAGACACTTGAAGGCCTAATTGGACTAAAATATAAAGTTTAAAGAATGCCATGTAAAACAATGCTCCCCTGGCAGAACGTAACAGGACTCCGAAGCGAGTGAAGATGACAGAAGACTTACAGAAATCTTTAGATGGACACCGAGGGCCCCGTTTGCTCTGTCGAAAAGAGTATCTGCCTTTTTTGTTTTGCAAAAACTTCTTCATCTTGCTTGTCAGATAGTAGGTGGCCTGCTAGCAGGCTATGATGCCCTCAAGTACAGAAGAAAAAACAAAACAAAAACACACAACCCCACAGTCATACAGAAAAGGTGACAAGCTGGAAACATTTCCCCATTCCTCCTCCCTGAAACCACAGCAGCTTCCTCATGAGCAAAGGGTGAGTGTGCATTGAAAAGCGAATGCAGTCTCAGTGTGGGTTTGTCAAGGAGTTGGTCCTGTGTCTCATCCCTGATTCATCCTAGGGCTAGCCTGCTTGCACACTGTTAATCAGAAAACTGGGACGCCTGCACCCGCGCACCTTGGTTCCTTAATAAATCTGTCTCCAAAAAGGGTATTGTGAGGCCTCATTTTTCTATAAATACACCAACGTGTCTTTTTCCTCCTCCTCCTCTCTAGGCTAGGTTGCTCTCTGAGGGACCGCTCCTGGCCCAGAATCACTCTGCCTCGATGCAAGAAAGCCTGATCATTACTAAGTGGAGCATCTGCTTGCTTGGAATTCTGCGTCTGTGTGTTCGCCGCTCTCAAATGTACGGCCCAATGAGAAGGGTGCGGGGGCAATTCAAGACTTTATCCTGCGGGATTAGCCGGATTATCATCTGAATCTTAAACCCTCCTCCACTCCATGTCGTTACTACAGTAGGAACAACATGCTCCCCTCCCTTGATGGATATGTAAACTGACTGATCGTATCATTAACACTGATTGACAAGACATTAACGATGTAAGCCGACCAAAAAAAAAAATAGAAGCAAAGATGTAAAAAGATTCAAACCAAAAGGATTTTAAATTTGAAATGTGATAAGATGTAAAAATGTGTATCCATTCTCCATTCCTGGGTTTGACTCTCTGGGTTCAGCAATGCTGTCGCCGAAAGTTTAACACCAGCTGTAAATAATAAGTACAATTAATGGTAATATGTGAAACGGACAAAGCTGTACAACCCTCAGACAATGTCAGTAATGACCTTGAGCTTGGCAATCTGGATGTCCCTTTCTTTTTTCTTTTATTTTGGTGTAAAAGGAAATGAGAGGATGCTGATTCATGTGCCAGTGACATGTACGTTACAAAATGTCAATTTATTTTGAGGCATTCTCTGTTTTATATTCTATTCTACTCCATAATTAACAAAGCAAGCATCATGCTATATATACTAAGGAAAAGGCACAACTATTGATTGAGACTGCAAATTTACAATTACACCTGTAGCCATCCATTACCTACACCTGCATCTTCCTGTTAAGGGTCATGGGGGAGTGTTGCAGCCTATCTCAGCTCTCTTCATAAGACGAAACAACCACACACGCTCCTGTAGGGAATGTCAGAGTCACCAGTTTACCGAGCATGCACAGCTTTGGACTGTTGGAGGAACCTAAGAGGAACCTGGAGGATCCAGAGAAAACCCATACATGGAGAACATGGAAGCTCCCTACAGAAAGACCACAGCAGATATTTGATGCTCTAAGGCAACAGAAAAATGGTTGTGTAATAAATCAAGTGAGATGTCTTTCTTTTTTTAATAGATTGCATATTGCAACTAGAGGTGTTTCAGCCTTCTGGCAATGTAAAAATGTTTAATTCCATAAGCAGTGTTGTATTAACATGAGCTGTAACTCATAATGCTTTATTCTTCACTAATGAGGGAATAGAAAGTAATGTGAAAGGAGTCACCTCAAGTGCCAGGGCCAGACGTATGACAAGATCTTTTCCCAGCTAGCACGTAATTTTTAACAAAAAATAAAACTAGCAACTACCGACAGAGCAAGCCAAGACACCTAACTGACTTTTATGACACTTAAATGTGAGTGTAATTTACATTTAAATAGTCACTACATTTACCCCACAGCTGAAGCGATAGTAACAGTAATTGCAATTCCTCAACTGACCACTAGGTGCTAGCTCTAAAATAGAACAATTCCCAATTGCCTCCCATGTTAAAACGTCCAAATTTTGCCGCTGAAATAATCAGATTTAGATTTCACATCCATGACGTCTGTATAAAGGGTGACTTTCTTTGTACCACAGCTGCAGAGTTTCTAGCTTATGTCTGCTCATCCTTGTTAACTATCTGGGCTAACAGAAGCTAAGTCAGCGCTGAAAAATCTATGGGTTACGTCTTTTGTTCAATAATTTTACAGTCATTTAGTCAGAAGCTCCTCTGTGAAACAGGAATTGACTTAGACATCTGACATCTCCTTCACCCCCAGAGTATTTGTTTTTTTTTGTACTTGTCATGGTGGTGCAACTTTATCATTTCTATTTCTTCACTGATTTTGGTTCCTTCAGCCCCCAACTTCAACCAGGGGAGGTCTTAAAACAGCCAAAACAACTGGAGACAACTGGAAATGCAATACTTTTGAAAATAATTCTAAGAAAAGTCAAAACTAATTCCTAAGTTGCAGAGTTGCAAAAAAGCTTCACAGTAGTCTTTTTTTTTTCTTTCTCTCAGGCATTCTTACATGTCACAGCAGCAACGATAATAAACTCGATGAAGGCTGAATTTCATTTGAAGGTTTCTGTTTTTCTCTTGTTTCTTTTAACATAAACATGTTATTTCTAATTTGGATACTTTTCCAACTAAGACAAGTAAAAAAAAAAACAACTTAAAAATATGTTACTGTATGATACTGCTTAACATGATTGACAGACAAATCAACTTTCCCTGACTTTTCATGGAAAAGTGCAGCCTGACAACATGCTAAAATACATTAAATTAGATTCCCTACAGCTGAACACAGTACTGGCGACGTCTGCAGGTAAGCCATTTGAAGTGTAAACTGTCATTTGTGGTATAGAACACAATAACAAACTAGGAGTCTGGTACACACTGAATAATTAAACATGACCGGCTAGATCTCCATACACACACTGTTCACGTTAATCTAACGGTTCTCTTACACTTAAACTATGAGAGTAAACTCACATGCAACAAGATGGCAAAAGGTAAACATATATGACATGCAAAGAGGTACACTCAACAGGTAAAGAGTATTCAAACACTAGTCAGTTCAAGAAGAGTATAAAAATACAGCATTGTGATGTTAAACAAAGTTGGAACATATAAGTTCAGCACAGTGTCAGCTTATCATGTCAAAAACCTGCAAAACAACAAATCCAGTACCTTTTTAAACAGCATCCATAGATGTGCATGCGAAGCCTCTGTCTGATGCTCCCTTCTCCAACACTCAGGGCTGTAACATGAGTGCTGTACCATGTCCGCAACCAGATCCAAGAGGTGTCCTGGGCTGCTTTTTTTCATTGTGATGAGCACTGGAGGGCAGAGACTGACAGAAAAAAGTGCAAATTCTGGCTTAGTTTTGATTCCACATTTGAGTAAAAAGGTTGCTGTAAAGATTATACCACATAGAAACCACATAGAAATATAGTGCATGTTTTACTTAGGTTATTTGGTGGTCAGAGCTATACTATGTTGTTAAATGGCAATTACAGTCATGTTATAACATAAGCACACTTATTTTTGGGGGTGTATATATCAGCACATGAAAAGGAAAAATTACAGCCTTAGTTGGACACCAATACATAACATTTTACACTGTGTTTACAAAATCTAAACTACAATGCAGAACAACTGGGAGTACATCACATGATTCAATGGTTTGTGGAACCACCTTTAGCAGTAATAACTTGCAGTAATCGCTTTCTGTATGACGTCATCGGTCTCTCTCAACCATGTTTTCCTCTGCTACTGCAGCACATCTGTTTTGAGTCTTTACAGATGCATTTCTGCATAGTTTGGTTCTAACAAGTGGCTGCTTGAGTTACCGTTGACTTTCTATCTACTGAAACCAATTTGCCCATTGTCATCTGACTGCAGGGGTTAACTAGGCTTCAACATTCATGCCCCAGTTAAAAGCATATTTCTTCCCATTCTGATTCTCACTTTGGATTTTGGAAGGTTATATCTACCATGTTTGCACTTAAATGGATTGAATTACTATAACGGGAAGAGCTGACTAGACATTTGTCCTAAAGAGGACTTAAGGAAGCACACCTTAGTTCACTTTTTTTGTCAAAGCCAAGGTTTCTTTTGCACACTTAATGAGATGTAAAAAGCAACAAATTATACATACTTGACAGCAGTTGCATGAAACTGCCTCATATGATGCAAAGTCTTGCAGGTTGACCATCATGAACTCACTTTTAGTTTCTTCTGACAGAGTTGCATCTACCTTCAAATGTGTTGTTCATAGTGAAGCTATTTTAGTCTTCTTCAGAGACAGCTTTCTTATTTTTATCATTATCATTATTATTATTTTAACGTCCAAGACAGCACACATCCTTATGAAAAGCTGATCATTTTGCAGCAGTTAATAGTTAGTTAGTGGTTAGTAATAATCAAAAAAAAAAAAAAGTGAGCTGCTTAATTTCAAAATCACAATATATATATAAGTAATATAATTTGTTTTATGAATGTGTTCATTAAAATGCAGATATTTATTAAGTCATTTGCGAATAATTGAATTGTCTTTTGTTCAAATTTCATATTAATTTGGAAATTGGGTTTTATAACAAGAGACAGATAGTTGAAAGTACTATTTACTTACCCTCTTCTAATATTAAAAAAAAAAACAAAAAAAAACAAAAAACAAAACACAATTTA
>JBAMYA010000011.1:1200240-1228784 GCA_037176975.1 Arrhamphus sclerolepis
AGTTGAAAGTACTATTTACTTACCCTCTTCTAATATTAAAAAAAAAAAAAAAAAAAAACAAAAAACAAAACACAATTTACACTTCTTTTTGCAGAAGTTTGGTGGGGAAAAAAAGCTAAGTACGTCACCTGTTAACATGAAGCCACGTCGATGCTACGGAAGTAGCATGTTTGTAGATGCTGAAGACGATCATGGACCAACATTAACAGTCATTCTGAGTAAAAACCGAAACCATGTTGACTTGAACTGAGGACTGGGGGAAAAGGCAGCTGGGTCGGACTCGGACTGGTGCTGTGAAAGTGGGTTTAAATAATCAAACTGCTCCAGAGTTTATATAAAGGAAACGTTTGTATTCGCATTGCTAACGTTAAGTTACACTGCTTTCAGAAAGCCGCGTGCATTTGTTATTTTGTAAGTTTAAACAAACAAACAAAGTATTTAATAAAACCTTGCAGTAAAAAAGCAGTTTTTTCATGTTGGGTTTGCTACCGGTACGTGTTGAGTTTGTGTTTAAACACCTGTTGTTTGTTTTTGTGATGCTGTCAGGTGAAACATGGATTTCCTGTCGTTGTTTTGTGTCTACGTCCTGGTAGTGCTCACATGCATAATCCTGGTCTGCAAATACTCAGGCCAGCAGCAAAGCCCTTTACATATACTGCTCAACTATGTAACAAAGGTAAGATACATTTTTAATTTACCTATTCATACTTTAATTCAACACTGGGAGGCGCTGTTTGACCTTTTTTTTTAACACCCGACTACAATTTACAGCTATTGGCACCGTTTACACCTCAGTGGCTGCAACAGTTATCCCAGCGGATCTTGCACAGAGTTTTTCATCAAAGGTTTGTTGTTAAAACTAGAAAAAAAATTACTTGTGTTGTAATTTCAGCCGTCATCCTGTGACATTTAACTCTCATTCCAGGAGCAGCATGTTTATCTATATGCACATCCTGCTGGAGGGTGCCGTATATGCAGAGTTCAGTTATGAGGTGTTTGGATTCTGCAGGGAGATGGACACCACTCTAACCAGTCTGTCAGTGCCTTACATTCTGCTGGCAATCAAGACCTCCCTATTCTTTCTGTGCATAAAAACTGATCCAGGTTAATTTTGTTTTTTGTACGTGTACATGAACATGAGAAAGAAGGGTGCTAAGATGACATGAGAGCTATACAGGACCTCTGCAACTTTAGGGACTATTTGAATGGCCAGGCATTATATTAATATAATTATTATATTTTCATCTTACTTTTATTGTTTTTGTACCTCATGACTTCTGTGACGCTTCAAGGTGAAGAAGCTGATGCAAGCAGGTTATGCAAGCACTCTCTTAGTACTAGACTGGAGAATATGACTTACATGGAGTTATAATTTGTGTTTTATTGGTGTGGTATTATTTCTCCAACTTTTTCTTGTCAACTCACCATCCTACAGGCACAGTGACAAAGAGCAATGTCTCTGGTCAGCTGCACATCTACTCATACGACAACAGATTGTTTCACCCTGGAGTCTCCTGTCCTACCTGCCAGCTTGTCAAGCCGGCACGCTCCAAACACTGCAGTGAGTATTTGGTCTTGTACTGTATCATCTATCATGCCCCACTGGCAGTAGATAATTGGTATTTGTCCCCATCTATGCTTTTAGTGACACATAACCTTCTCTTCCTGGTGTGGTTCGTGTAGGGGCACAGCAATTCAGCACTTTAGTAAGAACCTGCATGTTAGAATTCAAACTTAAAACAGAAGTTGTGGTTTGTACATCCGCTCTGTGCTTCAGGAGTCTGTGACAGGTGTGTCCAGCGATTTGACCACCACTGCGTCTGGGTGAACAACTGTATTGGTGCTCAGAACACACGTTACTTCCTGCTCTACCTCATCAGCTTGTGTGCCATGGCCGGTGACATTGCCCTCCTGACTGGAGACATGCTCCTTCATGTTGTCCTGCGTTCAGGGCTCCTTCACGCCAGCTACATAGATGAAGATGGCCAGCAGCAGCCAGCTGGGCCTGTTTTTGTTATACAGGTACTTCTGATAGTCTGTATTTTACATACATGTTCTTCAGATTTAGTCAGATTCAATTTTTTTAATTTAGATTTTCTCCTCTCTGTCCCTTCAGCATCTGTTTTTGACTTTCCCCCGAATCATCTTCATGCTGGGCTTCCTGATCTTCGTCTTCTTTCTTCTGGCGGGTTATGCCCTGTTTCATTCCTATCTGGCTCTCGTCAACCAGACCTCCAACGAGTGGTACAAAAGTCGAGGTTATGCTTGCCAACACTGCCACCCAACTGTAACAGCTGATCATTTCTGCAGCCCCGACCCAGTTCACTCAAAGAGATACTACTACAGTCGGGGATTACACCGAAACCTGGGAGAGATTTTCTTCCCTCCACAGGCCATTCGGAAAAAGGAGAACTGAAAAACGATGTTGCCTTCTGCATTGACTGGTTACATGTATGAACACTACTTCTACTACTGAGATAATAAAGTGCTGTTATTTCTTTATAGGCTTTGATTTCTGTCTCTCATACGGTGACATAATTTCAAAACAAATGTTGACATATCTAGCTAGATCTTTTTCAGTGAACTAACAGTTACACCAGCAGTCATTACATCCAAATCAGTTTACCCCCGGTAACTTCACATTATTTAATATAAACACAAGAAGCTTTTGCACTAAATGAAAGATTAGCAGTCAGTAAAAGACATTGACACAATAAACTATGTTATGTTCAGTGTGTAGGTGGGGCATGGTCTCCCCTTGGACCTAAAGGACATAAAGAATTTGAATGATCTAAGGTGCAATAACTACAGAATTCAGGACATATAGAAGAATCAAAATTCAGTTTCTCCCTCTCCTTAAAGAGCTGTTCCATATATAAAACATACACCAAAGAAAATAGATCAATACACAAAATGAACTTATACACAACAAAGCGGCAGTTGTGTAATATATGATATAGGGTAGTGCAAGTTGTACTTTAAGGAGCAGAAGGGATGAAAACATTAAACATGAGAATTCTGAGCACTTTAACACTGACCTACGTAGCAGACAGGTTGGGGCCTTTTTATCTCAACTGTTGTCAGTTATTTGTTGTTTTCCCCCTTTATGACCTATGAAGCTGAACTGGTACTCAAGCATTTCTTCTTGCTTCAGATTTCACCCTCAAGCCTAATAATCTTCACTTCGGCTCATTTGATAGGTGGTCATGGCCCTCTTAAATTATTATTATCATTATTTAGAGGTTCCCATGGCGGAACCCTAATGGTTCCTTTTGTTGCTGCACAGGTCAGTGCGGCCAGCAGGGGGAGCAACAGCCTACCTACATGTTCAAGAAATACTAGAGGTCGAAATTAGAATTTCGGTCTTTATTAAATTACAACTTGCACCAAGGCAGCATTTGTAGTTTTCGAAATGTCCTTTTTGGGTTTAAAATGAAACTACGACTCAAGACTATTGGTCCATATAAAGAACTGACTGATAGCGGTGGTTTGACCGGAAGTGCGTGGCTGCTGTCCTTTTAAGCCGGTGCGGAAGAAGATGTAATCTATCGAGTTTTTATGAGGTCAGGTTGGTGTTGTCTGTATAGCCCCACATAAAACTTCCCGGAACAGTAGTCCGGATCATTTTCTGACTGTCAACGTGACAACAGGACGTTTATTTGGTGCCTGTTGGCTGTCAACCTCTTTTCAGTCTCCTGGGTGAGAAAGTGACGCTGCAACGACGTGAACCGGTGTTTGGAGCGCGCGAGTGGGTCTGTGTCATCTCCATGTCGGGGTCAAAATGTACGCGACTGAGCGGGGCTCTGGTGAAACAGCTACTGGACTCCGTGGACAGCATCCTGTTCGACTGCGACGGAGTCATCTGGCGGGGGGACCAAGCCATCCCCGGCGCCCCCCAAGTCATAAACCTGCTCAAGGAGCACGGCAAGAAGGTGTTCTTCCTCACCAACAACAGCACCAAGACGAGGAGGATGTATGCAGACAAGATGTCTACGCTGGGCTTCAGCGTGTCAGAGGAGGAGGTGTTCGGAACCGCATACTGCTGCGCCATGTACCTGAAGACGGTCTGTAAGCTGGAGGGGAAGGTGTACCTGTTGGGGAGCAACGCCATGAAGCAGGAGCTGGAGGACGTGGGGATCCAGCAGACCGGCGTGGGACCCGACCACATCTCCGGGAAGCAGATCGACTGGGCCACCGTGCCCCTGGACCCCGAGGTGAAGGCGGTGGTGGTCGGCTTCGACGAGCACTTCAGCTACATGAAGCTGAACCGAGCCATGCAGTACATAATCCAGCAGGACTGTCTGTTTGTGGGAACCAACCGGGACACCAGGCTGCCTCTGGAGGGAGGAAAGGCTGTTCCAGGTAAAGATGTGCACAACCTTTACTGTTTGATTCACAGATGGTCAATGTTGGACTTTTTCCAGACAAAAAAAAAAACATACTATCCTACAATATTATGAAGTTAAAGGAGACACATTATTACATTTTTCTCTTTTAAAGTCGACACAACTAAATGTCTGTGACATTCTTTGGTTAAAACACCACCAACACTAGTGCTCTGTTTCTAGCAGCTGGTTTTAGAGGCAGATTCAGACTCTTAAGTCTTCACAACCCCTTTTGTCTGTGAGATGTGCCTTATTTGAAGTTGGTATTACAGCTTTATGCTGTATCCACGTCTGGGGTACAACAAATGTAATAAGATGTGAAATGAGGTTTTGGTAAAGGTGAGGAGGAAGTAATGTTTCAGGTCCTGGAACAGCATAGGAGGAGACATTGGCTCACCCCATTTTCCGCCCCCCAGGTACAGGCTGTTTGCTGCAGGCTGTGGAGACGGCAGCCCAGCGCCAGGCCCAGACTGTGGGCAAACCCAATCACTTCATGTTCGACTGCGTGGCCTCCCGGTTCGGCCTGGACCGGGAACGTTGCCTGATGGTCGGGGACCGTCTCGACACTGACATCATGCTGGGCTCCAACTGTGGCCTGAAAACTCTACTCACCCTGACTGGGGTCAGCACTGTGGCGGACGCTGAGGGTCACCAAAAGAGCGGTTGCCCGGAGAGGCAGGGGATGGTACCGGATTATTATGTGGAGAGCATCGCAGACCTCCTTCCTGCTCTGCAGGGATAAGACTGAGAAGTGTTGCTACATGGCGTCCTCGTTGCTGTAAGCCTGACAAATATGTCTAGCTGATGATACTCCAGGGTCCACTGTCTTCTGAAAGGGAATATTTTTATTACAGTGATTAAAATCAGCACTATAACAAAGCCACAACTGAGCTTTTAGCTGCTGCAGTTTGACAGATCAATCAAAGACTCTACAGACTCTACAGATTTTATTGACTAAACTTGTTAATTTAAACATGATATGAATGATTGATAATAATGTAAAAACATAATCAGTATTGCTTCAATGTACTTAAGTGTTAAAGGTAATTTGTGTTTTGAGAAGAGTTGAGTCTACATCACTGGCTCCTTATTCCGTTCCTGTTGCAATTTCCCCTTTTAACAGCTGTGAGAAAGTCAGGGGGAAATGAGCACACAAAAAGTGTCAGCAGTGTGGTAATATGCGTCTAGGTTTACAGCTCTTTTTCAAAGCCTTTTGTGTATTCGAAAATCTTAACACAATGTGCAGATATCTTCACATAGATTCACTGGATGGGACAATGATAACCAGCTCTGTGAGTTTTTGTTAAATCACAAAGACGGTAATGTTTAAAGATATTTCATAATGAACAGTTTGTGCACCCAGAATCAACAAAAGCCATGCTCATATCTATAATAAAAAATATATAAATTTTACAAAATCTATCTACACTCTCTGTGGCTTCAATTTTAAAGAAAAAATTCCCGTGCTTAAAGTCACCTTGGGCTGTCGTCAGCTGGATGCAGCGGCAGTCAGAATGGCTTATCACCTCTCTGCTGATGAGAGAGGCCTTCCACGCTGCGCCTGACTCACCTCTTTGTCCATTGTCTGATACGGGGAGTGCAGCCAGCTCCTCCCGTGTGAGGGTATGTTTGAGTGAATTAGTGAAGAGGGGAGGGGGGAAAAGGGCAATGGAAAGATGGATAATCTTAAGGAGATTTATTACACATTATTAGGCAGAGAAGATGAAAAGGGAGGAAATTACAGGTAGACAAAAGTTGGAAATTAAGTTTGGCATGAATTGCAGTTTTGCGTTAAGGGTGCGACTGTAGGGATCAGAGGCGGGGAGGGGGGGGGTGCAAAGAGGAGAGACGGGGGATGAGGTCTAAGGTGTGTGTGTGTGGGGAGTGGGGGGGACAAGAAGCCAACCAGGTGTATTCGGTGTCATTCAGTGCTGTGCTGGTCATGACCACAGCTCCATGCCGATAGCTGCGAGAGCAGACAGAGTGAGGAGCCGTGAAGGGACACAGGATGGTGAGGTGCTGGAGGCATTCAGAGAAGCGTCTGGAAGAAGCACAGTGTACGGTAAGCAGCACCAACTGCATGGCACCAATTAGTCCTCCACATGCTGATCCAAGTCACCTGCCTCAGCTTCTGTTTTGCTCCAGTTTCACATTTAACTGGTGAAGTAATGCGTCACTGATTCAACATCTTTTCAGGATGGGGACCCTGACGCAGCCCACCGCTCCCACTTCCCACACAAGGCATTCTGGGTCAGTCTCTCAGCCCTTCTGCTCCTGGTCATCATCGCCCTTGGACTGATGGGTCACATCTGGCTGTCTCAGTCTGATTCTCAGGTATGACGTATGAATCTCACCCACCACTACCTAAAACCTGAACGTTTGTCTCAGAATCTGCTTCTGCAGTCCTTACAGATTGTGAGAATCACCGCTCTCGATCAGACAGGACTTCTGATCAACCAGTCAGCAGTTGTGGATCAGCAGAACGACATGGTGACATTTTCTGTGACCTCATCAGCAGATCAGGCATCCACTGTGCTCTTCGATGTCAAACATGTAGGTCCAGGTGTTTTGCACAAGATTGTCTTTTGGACTCTGTTACATTCTCCACTAACTGTGATGAACAAGCAGCAGGTTATGATGGAAAAAAAAAAACTGTTGTGGTGTTGCAGGGTGTGATATGTTACAAGCCTGTTGACCAGGACAGCTGCTTCCTACAAACAATGGAGCAGTCCGACTATGACAACATGAACTCTCTCCTTCATGAACCAATACACAAGGTAAGATCCGAATAGGGATTAAGGATCCACTGCAATTTTCTTTATCTAATCCATTTTTTTTTTTTTTACCTCCTTAAGAACTGACCTGCTGGTGTTGATATTCTCTCTGAAAACTATAATCAACTGCATACATGAACTTAATTAGCAATGAGAGCTAGCAGAGGTTGCGTGCTGTGTAATCTTTATTTTTAGCCTCTCAGTTGTGTCAGGGGCATCTGGCGTAAAACTTGTGCCAATCGTTGCTGCGGACCACTGTGTTGTGGCGACAGCTTTAAAAAAAAAACAACAAAAAAAAAAAAAGGTAGTAGCACCTTTTAGTTTCATAACATGGGGCGTGTTCAGCAGGGCAGTGCTGTTTTTGAGTCTTGGGGTTAAGTTTGTAGTTCCAAATGTTTTGGGTGTTTGTTCAACCACCCAACAGGTTTTACCAACTGATCTTTGCTATTCTGAAGTCATGGTGGAAAAAACTGTCACAATATGCTTCCCAGTATCATAAGCTTAACATTAAGGAAAAAGGGAATCATTTCAGCTCTTCCAGATGCCTTGCTGATCTATAAACTGGGATTTGGAATCTTAGTTATATTGACCACAAGACCAGTGCCACACAAAGAGAGGGGGGGGGGCTTGAAGTGCCGGTAGTCTCCCGCTCCCACCTCCACGGATGAATTCCTCAGCACATCCGATCCTTTTGGCCCCCTCAGGGTGCTTAGGATCTTTTTACAGGAGGCCACAGCAGCGAGCCCGATCCCTTGATGGGCACAATGGTCGCTCTGTGTGAAGGCTCTTTGGCTTTTAAGACACCTCATTTGGAATCAAATACAGGTTGATGCTTTCAAATGGACTGTGTGTATCTGTGGTTGCCCAATAACTGGGTCTCTTTTACCGACTTAACTACTCCGTCAGTTCAGAATAGAGTCCTGTTCTCAGATATAATTTGCTAAATGACCTGATTCTTAATAACGATCTGATGATGTAAGAAAGAAAATGGCCCTGGCAGTGATTAAATGCAGTGCAGACAAGTGAGTAAACTGAGAGGCAGCTCTGTTTCTTATCTTTTTTTGCACAATGCTTCACAATGCTTCTATGCATTAAAAGCTGCGGTCAAGCGTCTGAACATTTTTGTGATTGAGTCTTGTGGTGTCACATATCCCACACAGCTCCTCGGCACTCAAACATAGCTGTTTTTGTGGATATTTAATCTATCATAGGTGAGATGGTAGTTGAGCTTTGAGGCACAAAGGTCTTCTTGGTCTTTCACAGAGGAAAAACGGGCTGTTCTGTCACCCGCTCAAGTGCAGCGATGCGTTAAGAGGTTCACTATCACAGCCAGTCAGAAGTGTAAAAGCTGCAATTACACAGGTTCTTTGTGATGAATACTGAGCGGCCATGTTTAACTCATCAGTAAAATTATCAAGCATCTCATTTCAAGCATTGTAGTTTTTTTTTTCTTCAAAACAACAATCCTTTTCTCAGGGGTTTATACGATTTTCTGCAGAAGAGGATTTTTAAACTGTAATTGTCTTCTCCATCAGCAGAGCCACTTTCAGCTGTCTGTGAATGCGACGCAGAGGCAGAGGGAGTTCCTGGGAGTGTTGTCAGCCAGTAAAGTTAATGCATCCTCGCTAGAGGACCCCTTCCAGGTTCTGTGTCAGGACAGGGCTGTCCACTGGACCCGGAGGGCCGATGGTGAGAGGACTGCTTTGGCATAAACATCAATGTTGTATTGTAAAACAAATGCTTTTGCCATTGTCAAAACAAGGTTTGCTGAATAATCTGTCAGGTTTAGAAAAAAAGTCTATATTTAACTCGTAATTTATTCTGTAAAGGAAAGGATGCTGTGTGCCACTGCTGTCAGGAAATATTCCAGCCACCAGTTCACATTTCCTTGAAACAACCAACACAGGCACTTGAGGTTATTTTGAGTCAATTAATGTCCTGCTGCCAGAAAATATTCACAAGAGCAACAATTCATGCAACTTTCAAAGATGAGAAGAAAAAAAGAAAGGCAAAGCCAAATCATAGCCAGTGAAATGTCAAATCATAATTAAAAGTGGCAGCAAATTCTTACACGAGGTGCTGAAATCATTTCAGAGCACTGATCAGTCAATAATCCAAGTTGTTTACTGAGAGATTCAGACACAACAATCCCATAAAATCCTGTAAAACCCTTTCATGCATGAGCACACATCTCACAGAGAATAACTGTAGACATGGGTTTCAGTTGTATAATGTTCTCTGTGTGAGTCATATGTAATGAATGTGTATTTAACGCCAGAGCCCAGGAGCTCCTCAAGGAAGCAACAAGTCGGACTGCAACTCATCTGTAATCTACGACACTCTGTGACCTTTCCTCTGACAGGAAAGACACCATCCACATCATAGTACACTTGCTCAGCAGTGCACAGCGTGCTGGTGTTATTTTTAACCTTTCAGGGCATGAAGTGTAAATATAGTACTCCACAGGTTGATTTCAAATCATGAATATGTAAATACTGCAGAAAACTTTATCAAATACGTGACATGGACTCGCTTTTCGACTTACTCAATTCCTTATTGTAAATATTATTTTAATGTAAAAAAAAGTTTATTGCAGTAAGGGGCTGTTCATTTTTTTTTCCTCCTTCTTCCTCAAAATGAGTTAGTTTGGAGTAAATTTCATAATCGGTTCTGCTCTCTGACTGGCTGTGGTCTCTCTCTGTCCCAGGTCCAGGAAAACAGAGGCTGGTCTACTTCTGCATTGACATCTGCTTTCCCAGCAACATCTGTGTGTCTGTGTGTTTCTACTACCTGCCTGAGTGACTCTGTGTTCCCCCACCAAGAAGAGCAAAGAATGAAAAGTTTCCTCTTCCTGTTATTTTTTTTTGCTCCCTCTTGAGGGGAACCTTACCTCTGTGTCATGCTGTCACCAGTAAACCAGTGAAGCAGCAAACCCTTCCAGTCCATTCCCATCTGTTTGTGAGAGGCAGAGAGAGGCTGGTCTGGTTATCTCTTAATCCCCATTGTCACTCTCTTCATGTATAATCCCCTTTCTGGTGTAATCCTCAGATGTTACAGAAGAAAAATGCCTTGTTTTTGGACATGCCTGCAGTGTAATTATCTGTAACCGTCTGTTGAAATGTTTTCATCTGTCAAATAAAACACATGCTGTTGGTATTTTTGAGACCTTCTTAATTTATCTGAAAACCAAAAGAGACTTGGTGAGGATTTTTTAATTTTCTGTACATTTTTTTTTTTATTAATTCCCAACCCTTCTTTCTCCACGTAACATCAGGAATGGCACACCTTGCAGCTTAGCTTTGTATAAAGAGTAGCAAATGAATTACATAAAGTACATTTGAGGAAACAAGTCCTACAGCTTTTCTAAGCACAAAGTTAACGTGAATAAAGTGGTCCTTTTAGATTGAATAAATACAGTTTTCTGGGAACAAAAACAAAAGATATTAACTTCAGCTTATTGAGCAGTTTCTTTCTGTATGATTTGGCATTTTTGTAAAAACTGCTGCATGGCCCTTTAAGGTGGATTTATACAGATTCAGCCATATTGCTTCTTGTATAAACGAATGTTCAAATACAAGGCCGTATCTTAAATAGATTCTCACTGATGACACACCTTCCAAGGAGCGTGTCTACTTCCTGTCCTCTGAATTGTCCATCAGCTCCCTCCGTTTCGTTCTCAGCCGAGCACACTGTCATTGAAGGCCAGACACACCACGGCCTTCTGGTGGCCGCTGTATTCCCTTTTGATCTCACCGGTCTCTACGCACCACAGGCGAGCCAGGTTGTCTGAAGACGCTGTGGAAAGAAGTAAAGTTTTACAGAAACTTTTTTTTTTTTGAGAGCCTAAACCATTTTTGCCCTATTTATAAAGCAGCTTTTAATAAAACGGAAATCCTAGCTGAAGTGTCTGTCTGTCACGTCCTTTGGCCAAAATACCACAAGCTCTGTTGGAGGTGGCTGTAGGGTGAACCCAGTCAAGCTGAGTCAATTTATTATTTCTACAGTACATTTAAAGACAACTTCAGTTGACCAAAGTGCTGTACAGGCCTAAACATATTAAATTAATAAATCCCTAAACAACTGGGACGGCTAATAAAATAATGCCACACCTTCTGAGGTGACTTTTTCTGGCTAGTACTTTCACTTAGCAAAAAAAAAAAAAAATACTGTATATATCTCTCGTGGAATGTGTCTGACACCCCTCAGATTTACAGCCGTTTCCCCGGTACAGAACGTACTGAGCCAATCGCATCAGGGCTCATCTGGAAACGTCTGAGAGCCACTATTCAAACCAACCCGGATGGCTGGAGCAAAATTGAATTTTTAAAGAGAACTGGCTCTATATATAGATTAAAGTGACTAAACAATACATTATTTTTTAGCATTTATGGTTTGAATAAACAGCAGAGTATGTGAGTGAACTGATGCATTGTGGTGATAACCTCTTTTCCAGGGTTCATGTACAAACCTGTAACAATGTACTGGGAGTCGCCAGAGAAAGCACAGTCCCACATCCAGCCTCTGGAGGTCTCTCCAGGATTGTTGCTCTTGATGCTCAGCTCTGTCATCAGTGAGAAATTGGACGTCCTCCAGATCTTACAGGTCTGGTCTGCTGAACAGGTGGCCAGAAGTCTGGAGGTTGACGACAAATGCAAAACATCAGAGCAGGAAATCTGTGCTGACGTTGCACCTCGTAAAATGCAGAGTCCACGTCACAAAGTGGCAACGAAGAGAGATTTGTCAGAACTCGAATGCATCTCTGACAGAAATAATTTTAGCGGGGATGCACTCACGTGGAATCAGGGCTGAACTTGCAGCGCAGAGAGTAACGTTTGTGAGCAGGAATCTTAGTTTTGGGAATGAGCTGAGTCACTTCATCTCCTATGCCTCCAGCAACGTTCCACACATAGCAGTTTCCCTGATGAGGAAAACAAATTAACCAAATGAAAACAAAACAAAACAACAACAAAACACTCCAGTCTTTCATTCCTCGCATGTTCTGTTTAGCTACTGACCGAACTGTTGACTGCTGCCATGTAACTGGCATCCGGGTCGATGTGAACGGAGTTGACCGAGACCTCTGGCTCTGGAATCAGCTGTTCATTGTGATCTGTTTTTAGATCCCAGATATGGATCACTCCACTCTGGTCTCCAACAATCAGCTCTGCCTGAAAAACACACGACTCTAAATAGAATCCTAGAAACATGCAGCACTAAACATAAGTGAACGAAGGAGACCAGTAACATATCCAGTAACCAGCAGTTTGTGAATCCATGAACCCTGAAAGGCTCACCTGGTTGGGATGCAGACACACACAGTTTATTGGAGCATTTACTTGAAAGATTCTCTGGCACTGCAGATTTCTTGACCTGAAGGAGGAGCAAGGAAAAATAGTTTACTTTGCTGCTCATCAAGTCTACAGCACAGTGAGTTTGCGATGCTGCACCTTAAATCCCAAATGCGAGCCATGCAGTCCTCTCCTCCTGTGTACATCCAGCGGCCATCTTCATGAAAGCCCACAGACGTGATGTTCTTGCTGACTCCATCATAGTTGATGACGGGGTTGGGGTTGTTGGAGTTCAGATCGTACATGCGTATGTGCTGATAACCTAAAAAGAAGAGTGCAAACTCACACTGATATATAGCAGCAGGTATATAAAGAACGAGGAGAACGACTGCTGGAAAATTCTTGAACCAACCTGCAGCAGCAATCATACTTCTGTCAGGTGTGACCTCAAGTGAATTCACTTGCTGGAGGCAAATGTTAAAGAAAATGGAACACTGCTGGTTCCTTAATACCTCCGAGCTCATTATGCATTAACATTCCCTTTCACTTGAAGGCAAAAAGCAAGAACTATAGCGATGACAGAAAAGCTAGTCTAACTCATGTTGATTAGAGAAGACAGAGAGGGATTCTCTGTTTCAGAAATTTGCACATCTTAAAGGGAATGCCCAGATAGATTAACTTCTAATTCATTAATGCACTCTGCATGATAATATTAACATCTCTAAAGATACCTTTAAAGCTGAACTATATATACACAAGTTTGAAGAATGACAAAATAACAACCCCAACTCAAAGTCAAGTGTTGGGATGGTGTATAAAAAGTAAAGACATAAAGAACAAGCCAGATGTTGAAACTGTAATTGGCACAAATGTGTAAGCTGTGGGCAGCTTACACATCTGGAAAGACACCAGTATATAGAGGTTTTAGAGCAACATATACTTCCACCCAGACAACATCCCCTTCAATCAAGACCTCCAATGAGACAAGAGTTATTTAAACAAAATACTGCATCCATCACAACATCATGGCTTCACATGGAGAAGAGTCTGGGTGCTAAACTGACCTGCCTGCAGTTCAAACCTTTCACCAATAGACAATATTTAGCTCTATCCTAGAAATCTAGATGTATTGCTAGCAAATTTACATTTTCTCAGGAGGTCCTACACCTGTCCAGATGTGGGTCCAGTACTGTGGAGCAGCTTCAGATGTGAATGGGATGACAGTCCTTAACTAAAACTCCCAACAACTGGTCTCCACCTACGTCTGATATTTTATTCTATTGGGAATAAAATATGAGTTTATGAGATTTGCAAACCATTGCATTCTGTTATTATTTACGGTTCACGCAGTGTGACAACTTTTTTTTTTCGAATATGGGTTGTAAATATTTCAGTTCTTCACATGTTATATCTCAGCTAGATTTTAATTAATTGATCTGCAGGTCGCTGCATTCTTCCCTTAACCTTCCTGCAGAGCACGTGTCAATGTGGACAGTTAAAGCTGGACAGCTGTCAGACACTGTGAGGATACGGAGTCCTGGTGCTGGACCGTCCTGGTGCAGATCCCGCTGTGGGCCTGCCAGAAGCGGACAGTGTGGTCGTATCCAGCCGTGGCGAGGATGACCGGGTCGCTGCCCACAGTCCCCTGATTCACATTCATGCTGGCTATGATGGAGAAATAAATGAGAAATGCGGAAATAAATGAGATTCCCCGTGTTTTAAGTCTATTAATGAATTGGATTAAAATAATACAAACAAGCTAGAGTTGGAGAGAAGCTGAGCTCCGCTATTTGAATTCTAGAAAGTTAACGGTTCTGCTTCAAAAGCTCAAATCTCCTCAGTGTTAAAAATATTTTTTTAAATAAAATAAATACATAAATAAAATAAGATAAATTTCGTGTTTACCTGTTTACCTTGTAGTCTTCACTATGCAGTACAACTTAGTAAAACGTCCGTAAGAAACATGAAAGTATGTTAGGTGTTCCGCTTTGATAACTTGCACCCTGGCGCCATCTGCTGGTGCATATTGTCATAGCAACAGATAACAATCCTATGCTGTGTTCAGTATAAAATCCCATCTCTTCAGAGGAAAACAAAAAACAGAAGGCTTTTAAGTGCTGGACAATATGGAATTGTAAAACATAATTTAAGGAATAATTTATGAATACAGAAAACATTTCCTGTAATTAATGGCATTTTTCCAGACTAAATTGCAGAAATTAATTAAAATCATTGTAGGAAGGGAAGAATCACTGTTAGTACTTATTCACACCTCGTTCACAAAAAAACCCTAACAAAAACATGTCGATTTAAATATCTTCATATTTTAATATTTATTTATGACACCGTAAAAATCAGACTGCATTCTTTTGAATACACACATTGAGATAAATAAATATAAATAAATAAGTTAAATAAATAATGCAGGAAAATTATCTATCAACACAACTCAAATACTACACCAATAAATATGCACTGCTCTTGCTTATGACTCAGCCAGAACACTTTGTACCCAACAGGGCTATGCTGAACAACCAAAACCAGATGCTTTCTTCTGTTCGCATGCTGATCAAAGTCTCTGCAGCAGGGCACACATGTGCTGTTTCACCTCTCCTGGATCTGCCAGTGAGCAGGCCACAACCGTCCCCCTGATTCCACTCTTCACTTTTGCACAGGGCAGGATCTACAACGAAACATTCATAATTTCATGAACACCATTAGTTGTCATAACGACCTCCAAAAGCATGCAGTTCTACATCTGCAATATACCTTCACATATATTTTGCATCTTTCCAAAAGAAATCTCCACTTCAGCGCAGTCCGTTGATCGTCGGTCAGACTGGTGAATTCCTCTGTCTGCAAGAGGTTAGACACAAATGTGACAGTGTTAACGTATCGGAGTGTTACTTGAGTGTTTCTCACAACAAGCAGAAGCTACATTATATTTAGAGATTTATTTACTGTGCAGCCAAGTGTCTGCTCTGCCACTGGGCCTCTGAGGTTGCAGCCCTGCAGGGTACCGGTGTGGTCTGTCAAGTCCACCAGTAAGTCAAAGCCTCTGGTGGTACACAAAGCTTGGTCCCTCCCAGGACATAGCTCATTGGTACAGGTCTGCATGTCCTCAGGAACCTGGGACTTACATTTGAAGCTGAGACAGAGAGGGAAAAAAAAAATCAAAATACTAAGCCAAGAGTGAATGGAAACCATGCTTCATGTGGAAAAAAAAAATCCAACACTTCTTCCAGTCTACATGTGAACGCACCAACGTGTCTTGATGACCTTTGAGGCAGAGGAGTCAAGGTCGAGTTTGGAGATGAAGCTGTACGATATGCCAAAGAAAACCTCAGACAGCTCTTTGGCCTTCTGCTTCAGCTGGCTGACTGTGTACACATCAGTGATGGAATCCACTGCAGGAGCAAGAACAACAGCAACACACACCCTTTTAAAATAAAACATATAACAATATGTTCCCTAATGCATTCTCAACAAATTAAAAAGGTTATGGCAGGTGTATTGCAAATAGATACAGACTGTGTATATCTAAGTGTGCAAGGACAGTATGGTCCAGTCCGCTTTGCTGTATGATAATTTCAAGGCCTCATACAGGAGGCTTCGTTTAGCCTCAAGACAGAGCAGGTCTTGATTGTAGAAAGAATAAGGTGAATACTCACCAGGTAGATCTTCTGGATCCTGATCTTGATCCAAAGCTCCAGACTCTGACACTTCTTTAGCATAGCTGAACAGCAAGCTAGCCTCTCTGGTGTCTGGGAACAAATCATGACTGACTTTCACACCAAGAATACAGTACTTCAGGGGCGTCAAGCTCTATTTCATCCTGGGCCACATCATCACCATGGTTCCCATTAAAGGGCCGGTTAGTCTATATTTTCTCAAACAGCTAGTCCCTGGATTTAGTCGTAAAACCCCAAATTTCACAAAATTAAAGAGTTTTATCATAAAATTGAGGCTTTTCTACTAAAATCCCAATTTTTTCTTGTACAACTAACTTTCTTTCTTTAAAAACGGAAATTTTGTTGGAAAAAGGTCAATTTCGAACATCACATCTTTTTATTTGCAAAAAGTTAATTTTGTTGTTAAATGGCGAATTTTGCAATATTGCTTTTTTTTCTTGTGAAACTCTTTGAAATGGTGAATTTCATATTACATTTGGGTTTTTTGTAAGAGTCAATTTTTGTCATAAAATCTCAAATTTTACAAAAATTGTGAACTTTATCATTAAATTTTTATTAAAATCACCAATTTTTTTTTTATCATACAATCACAAATGTCACAAACTGTGACTTTCTAACATAAAATTACCACTTTTTTGTTGATTTTGATGTAAAATTACAACAGTTGTAAAAATGCAAATTTTGTAAAATTTCCACTTTTTGCTCTAAAAATCACAAACTCCTTCATCTAAAAATTTCATTTTACAAAAATGAGCAACTTTTTCTCAAGTATTTTTCCAACATTTGCTAAATCATGACGTTTTAACCGAAATCACCTCAGTCTTTGAGCCCTGAATCAAACGGGCAGTCGCACTGAAATTTCCTGAGGAATGTTGTAGTTAGAAGTTTAAGATTTAAGCACGCCCTCTCGGGCCAGATAAAACGAATTTTGCCTGCGGGCCTCGACTTTGACACCTCTGCAGTACTCTAATGTACATTATGAACATCTGGTCAGAGCTTAAACCATTTTTGTTTCTGATGAACTGTGTCATCAGATGTTTTATTTTTGTGAATGTTGCCTTGATCTTTTACCAGGATTGACAGTAATGATGCTCTTGGCGTTTGTAGTCGCCACCATGCTGTTGCGAAAGCTGTCAAAGCTGATCTTTGCGTCGGCGATGAAGAGCACTATGAGAAGAAAATCAAAGTTCAAATGCGGCGAGTTTTCTTAAACATGAACGAGAGCGGCATCTACTTATCAGGAGTAACAGCTAAGTAACGACTCATATTTGTGGCTGGGAATGAGCGACGGCTGTTAACATACCCGTCTCCCTGGGTGTCACTGACTGCAGGAGCTGAATGGTCTCCTTGTCCCAGCTGTGAGTGAAGCAGAGGTCAGGAAGTCACCCCAGGGAGAAGAGTGGAAATTAAAAACATCTGCAGTTCAGAGGGTTAATCTGCAGCATTGTGTTACCATAATAAATTTGTGGTAATGAAAGGATACACTGTGGTTATCCAAGAGGCAGAGAGATAGACTATGACGCTAAAGTAGCAAAAGTTAAAAACTATTTTCCACATTGATAAATGAGTGTGACGCACCAGATGAGGGGGAAGGACGAGACAGAGTCATCAAAGAGCTTCAGTTCAAGTCTCTGCCCTTTACGTCCGTCAGAAGTGGTGAACTGCTTCGTCTCGCCAATCTGAAAATGTAAACAGACTCATGAAGAGCCTATTTTTCCTACTCATAAGAAAAAGAAAAGAAAAAGCAGTGATATTGTGTGATGGTGGGTCTCCTTGTCAAGTCACGTACTGGGAGCTATTCTTGGTCAACAGGCACTCGATATACTGTATAACCAGAAAGACACAAACTAGCATATCTGGACATTTGTAAGATATGAACTGTTTACCTATTTGACCTAAAATGTTGTATTAGGTGAAGAAATCTATTGCTTAACATTCACTCTCATTGTCATAAAAAGTCTACTTCATGCTTATCAGGTATGATACCGCAGGTTGCACGAATTCTCTCTGACTTTCAGAGGGCTACACAGCACCACTAACGGTCCCTCTCGCCTTATTAATGTTGTTTTCCAGCTCAGGAAACCTTGACAACCTGTTTTCCAGCACAAGCAAATAAAATTAAACATGCAACAAACTATTAAAAAACATAAAATCATAGAAAATTCAATCTGGTGCTACATTTTACTTTCTGTTAGAAAAAAAATCCTTTCAAAAATCAAAAAACATTGTTAATATTTTTGTTGGGGTACAAAAGAACAAACAAAAGTTAAACAAAAAAAAAACAAAACAAAACCCAAGACCCTGAATAAAAGAGAGCACAAAAGAGCAGAACAAGATTACAAATGGGGGCTAATGGGGACGTTTGAAATATGTAAATTCAAGCCCTGTTATCTATTATTAGCGAAGCTACAAAAGCCCAAGAATAGGCTGACTTTATTTACACCATTATTCCACATTTGAAAACTGCAGCCTTGTTTCATACCATTTTTACTGCAGCAAGTATATTTATCAAGGTTCCATCCAACTTTTGTCCGTTGGCCACAATATCTCCCAGAGAGTAGAAATCTGTGAAGTCTTTAACAGGCAAGTGAATCACCGGCAGCAGCCTGTCTATGGTGTCCATGTCAGCGCACAGACACACCTGGGAATGAGTCTCTGACAGCAGCAGTCTGTAGTGGCTGAGACAGCAGATACAGGCCTTTGAAACAGTCTGACACCATCCGCGCATTACACAGTATTACATCATATTTACACAAAATCCAACTTCTCCAACTGTAAGTAAAGTATTACTAAAAGTGTTGTGTGACAAAAAAAAGTTATTACCTTGGTGTTGTGGGGCAGAACTTGTCTCCTTTCTCTGGGTCTTTGCTGGAAACTAAGGGATTTTCAATTATGACTATAAAAAAAACACACAACAACAATGAACAGAAATGCTTTTGATCACACTTTATTTACTAAAATACACTATATTGGTTTGGGAAAGAAATAAAAACATTTTTGTATTTTTCTAAAAACTGCTTTACAGGAAATGCACATGTTCCAGGTAGGTCTGAATGGTATGGCAAAAATTTATTTAGTAAAAAAAAAGAGAACTAAACAAAACAAAAGCAAACAAAGAAAACAATATAATATATTTCTGATATCGGAATGAATAATATGAAAAACCACAGAGAAGCTGACAAGAATGTCCAGAAAGGATAACTGCACCCACAAAACTCTAACCCATAAAATTTCATCCTGTAAAACTACACAATGTGTATACTGTTGTTTTTATTTATGTCACAACGCTTCCCATTATTCATGTTGTTTTATTTTAATGGATGCATTATGGGTGGCTAGCCCAAGACAAATGTTCCACCTGGTGGGACAATAAAGTTTACCTTACCTTATAATGTTTCATATATATAAAATGTAAAATGAATAAATAAATAAATAAATAAATTTTCATCTTTTATTTAAATTCATGGCCAAGAAACGTGACACTACCATCAAACAAACTTCTTGGCACTGTCATTTTTGTTTAGTTATTTCCATTCTCGTTCAAACATTACTTTGAGGTTTATATTTATATTTAGCCCACTCAGTCATAACACGCATATACCTTCATATCTTTGTACAGAAATTTATAATGTGTCTGCGTTTATGATAATTTTTCCTGCTTCCTAATTTTTTCATATTTAGATACTACTTTTCTGTCTGTACTGCTGCTTCTGTAACAAGAAAATTTCCCACAAGTCGGAAATTAAAAAAAAAAAAAAGCCTTATCTCATCTATCTTATGTATAACACTGAAAACTTGTTTAAAAGTCCTGTAACTTTCTATTGATGAATGTGCTATTGAGTTAATGTCCAGCTCAACTTCTGGGTAATGTTTTGGACTGAAAAGTGATGCTCACCACAGTCACCGACCCTGAAGCTGCTGGCAAGTCTATTGATGTACTCTCCGCTCCCCCAGGCAGCCACATTAATGAAGAAGTCAGGTGAGTCCCTTACGGTGAACCCAAAAGTGAAACGCTCTGCATCAATATCTGCAACTCAGGACACACGAGTGTTTCGTTAAGTGGTTGATGGGGCAAAAAGGGCAAACAGATGGAGAGTACACCTTCACCACTAGAGGGAGCTGCTGTACAAGACTCCAGAATTCTTTTTTTCCTTCTGTACAGTAGAAACAAACCATACATTACTAACTTTTTCTGTCAGGGAAGCTTTTGACATCAGTTTTTCCAATGATGATGCCCACCACTTTCTAGAGGAGAAAAAAAAGTACAGTAACAGTATGTGATACGGTAAAATGGGGATTTCACTCATTCAACAGTAATTATATGAGAAACTCAACAGTGTTTCTGTTTAGCTACAATTGCTGCAATGTCTCAGGCTATTTAACATCGATTTTGTGTAAAAAAATAATACTATAAAAGTAAATTATTTTATATGAGAGACTCGCCATATTAGAGAAGTTGGGATGCAGCTCGGAAATCGCCAGGTAGCTCTGAGCAGCCATTTCATTCCACCAGTCCAGCTCAGTAGTTATTGTACTCTGTACAGTAAGGTTTTTTTCGTTAATGTTGACAAACGAGCTTAATTTTACTTGAACAAATAAAATGAAATAAAACAAAGCACTTCCTCTTTTCTAGCATTAGCTAACAAAATATTTATAAAAATAACTTATTTTGAAGATAGATAAGAATATTTTTTTCAAATATTTTAATTTCAAATTTAACAAGAGCATGCTGTTATCAGGTGTAGATAACAGCAAGTGCTTTTGTAATGAGCTATCATTAAAAAAAGTCGTTTCATTTTACCTTCCTCAATCTCTTTTTTCGTTAATTAGCTTTTCGCGGTTAACGTGTCGCGCGACGCATTCAAAGTTGTCTGAAATGTTTGTGCTAGAGGCGTTCTTCTTATTTTATTTTATTTATTTATTTTTTAAAGTAAAATAAATAAAAATGAAGAGGGAAAAGAAAATTTTAAGCTTTTCTTGCAGTTCAACACCAATTCATTTAAAAAAAAAAAAAAAGTATCTATAATTGAGTCCTTTGCTATCTAAAGGGAGAAATGAACTGAATTTACATGAAGGCAATTACCCACAGTTCTTTCTAGGTCATATTTCATTAAACACAACGAGTGTTGTCCTTCTGGAAATAATAATAATAATAATAATAATAATATACAAGCATATGGTTAACATGAAACAATACAGATGACATTAGACACACATTTGTATACTAGTCATGGCTCTACAGAGTGCAATGTATGTTGGTGCCGCTTTGTCATTTTCTCAGTGATCAATCTCAGTTATCAATCACAGCCGTAATTCACAACAAGGGATTTAGTTTAGGTTTTAGACTGGCATGCTGAAATGAATTTCTTCGTTCCCTGGTATGATTAGAAATCACATTGCCGTATTTGACATATGTTACTGTCTCATGCACCCACGCAGGAATCAAAACTTCACTAGTAAACCCTTATTCATTTTTCATTACATCTCATTCATCTTCTATCAAGAATAATGTTCAGATTCAAGCTTTGGATCAGATATCTTGCCTCTTGTGACCAATGTCGATTTCAGACTGCAGCATGACTGTTAATGCAATTCTATGGTCAATATGTTTCTGATCACTCATGAAAGATTAAAAAAAGAAAGCAGAAGCTGTCATTAAAGTGTTTCATAGCACAGCAACATAAAGTCAACATGGAGGAGATTATTTTTCAGTCTGAGGTGAAATGTTCCCTCAGTGTATTGATGAGTTTTGTGCGATACTGAATAATGTGACGCTGGAATGACTGCATACATCAAATATTTACCTAAGCGCAAGAATTGATTTGCTATTTGAGCCACTTTTATTCAAATGGACCTAAATTTCAAATTCTAATTTCATTATGCTCTCCTGACTACAGCTTGTGAGCCCATAAATCACTGCACCACACCAAAGCATTAATGGATAAATCAAGGGAAACTTACTTTTGGTTCAATGATTTATTCATAATGATTTGATATTTTTTCCTCTTATCAGTGTCATTAATCATACTTTGATCCATCTGTTTCTTTTGAAATGTTTTAAATAAGAGCTATATGCGTGTTTGTGTCATTGTGCACGCAGATATGGTCATGCTAGTTACCTTTCCAAACGGGGAGGGTATCGCACCCACGGAGTTGCAAACAGTCACTGCTGTGATTAGTGTTGCTTCAGCTTCAGGTTGACTCCCTGGAGGACACCTCAGTTGTCTTATAACTCTTCAGCTAGGAATCCATAAACATCAACCCACTCTGTGCAATAGATGTGCCATGTAGGCTATACTTTAGTTGAGGTATCAGCTGTTGCAAAGACACAAGTCCCTTCAAAAGGAATTAGATGATTCTCCCTTTAAAATTAACAAATTAGCTGCCAGAATCATTGATGGACAAAATATGCATTTATGGCAGAACAATGGCATACTTTAAGGCCTGTGAAGAATTTCTCATTTCATACATGAATTAGTGCCTGTGATCAAATAAGGTGTCTCAAAAACATACATTAGTCACGGTCAAATACATTAGAGCTAAAGCAGAATTTAGAAATTGCTGAAATAAACATACAATAGTATATGAAGTATTTCCAATTTTCCAGCATTATCATGTTTATTATTTGTTGTCCAGTCTCAATATAAAAGGTTTTATTGTTACATACAAGTAAAGAAGTTCTCTGCTCAATGAAATAATCCTTTGTCATCCACAATGAATTTATAAACAAGAAAACACAAGCTCTGGAAACAGCTCTGAACATACAGACATCATAAGGGTGATGTAATGCTGGGCAGACGCTGTGCGAGTTTTGTCCCTTTTTGAGACGATTTTTCACCCGTGTGAGAATGTTTTGAACCGGGCCGCGCTGCCCAGCTTAAGTAATGGGTATAGTATTGGGCTGAGATTTGTTGACTGACTTGGCCGTTGAGCAATATTCCATTTCTCTGCTTTCAAAGCATGTTATGGGTCATTATCCATTTGCACAGTGAAATTCAGTCTTATCAGTTTGGTAGCATTTGGCTGAATGCGAGCAGAGAGTATAACCTTATATACCTCTGAATTCATCTTGCTGCTTCTGTCAACAGTCACATCACCAATAAACATCAGTGATCCTATTCCCTTAGCCATACCATAACACTGCCTCCACCGTGCTTGATACCAGATGACAGCCTATACTTTGATCACATCTGGATTGTTTTATTTTACTTCCATTGTGGTGGTGTAGAAAGGCAAAATCATAAAAACTGTCGTTATCCAAATACATGCAGACCTAACCTAACTGTACCTAAAGCTGAGCCCGTTTTATTCATGTTGTGGAGACTGTACCACCTGAATGAGTCTCACTGATATCAAGTCACATGATCTTTATAGTGTCACAATTTTTGGATTTTTTTTTTTTTTTACTGTAAATTGGCACATTTGTTCAGTGGCATAAATTTAAAATATGAATTATACTACAGATTACAATTATTTCTGGGATGTCATTTTTATTGCCTTAATGAAAATAGTTACTTAATCAGAAGTAACAACACTGTTGAATGTTACGGTTATATAATTTACAGTGGTATATACACCACTGTGTATCAACGGTCAGATCTCCAACATATTTTTATGACCAAACATGTCACTTTTAGAGTAGTTTGTGGTTTTACAGCTAAAGTAAAAGATCTAAATTCTCATTCCACTACTGATTTTATTTAGAAGCAGTCCACTGGACCTCCGCGATGGCACCAGACTGGGGATTTATGGTTAAACTGCACATCCTGTATAAAACACACAACGATGAGAAAGAGACAGAGAGTGACCGCTCAGAGACACGGCAGCACAAAGACGAGATGGCAAATATCTTTTAAAGTTGCAGGAACTGGAAGGATGCATGCTACCTAATTCTACTTAAGGCTTTTTTTTTTGAGTATTTCTACCAACAACAGACTCATAATTTGATCTAAATTAACATTTATAGTCAGGAAGCATAAGAGCTGCTGTTTATGTTATATCCATATGGTATGTAATGTACTAAAAAAGAAAGTCCTACATGGTGTGGCAATCTGGTGTGCAGGAAGTGAGTGGTTTTAGTTCACATGCGAACATGCACACATGTATGAGTGTGTACGGGAAAAGACAACAGAGCTATTGTTCATCGTTTCAGTGCGCCGGCTCCTGATGGAGGTATTCTGTACGGATCTAATGAAACCAATCCTCATTATTTTATTGAATCCGACCATTAAAACATATCGTCCTGTGCATGTTGAGCAATATCCTGGCATAACGCAGACTTCCACGTCCAACCATAGCTTTTGCAGTTGTTGGCAGGAGTAACTGCAGGCTTTATTGGCCTCCGTATGTGGAGGACGTCCAAACTACAAGTATGTGTACACTGTAATTTCCCTGCCACCTGTGTGCCTGTCTACATTGTAGCTGCTGCTGCAGCGCTGGACCTGCACATAGTCATTGAATCCAGCTGGGCTCTGGTAGAACAACGCATTCTGTCTCTTTATCCACATGTCAGGGGATATGGGGGCTCATGACTGCAAAGGAAATTTTAAATGATGTTAATAATATGCTGTTGAAAAGTAGCAAGGAGGAAGAAGTCGGTGGCATGTGTGCATGATGTCAGCTCCCATCATTGTGCCACCATAATGAGGTAATGGGAGGAACACTGCGGTGTTTCTCATGTTATTGCTATGACTGCCTTTTTTGATGTAGTGTAGGGTGATTTAGTTCTCTTGTTTTACAGGTTAAACCATGTGATACCTAAGCCATTTCACTATATGATATAAAAATACAAATTTGATGTAGAGGAAGCAGAAAAATAGATTTATAATTCAAAACATAGCTGAAGAAGAGAAAAAAACTTTTACCCAAAGTTTCCAAGCTAAATTTAAGAGTGATTACTGCCGCTGAACCCTCTTACGCCAGTCTTTACAGAAAACAGGTATGGCTACCTACACACCCAGAATGGAAATCGTTCTGCTGTCTGGGTTCCACAGTTATGGCATTAGACCAAATTTACTGAGTGCTCAAGTCAAATTGAATGCTGGCAGAGTGGAGAAATTCATTCCCGACCATTGCTTCACAAATCTCTCAGGAAACTGGTCCCTATTGGGAAACGTGGGAATAGGCCTACGGTAATTTGAAAGGAAAGTTCTTTCAGAATGTACTTTTACAGGTCCTCTATATACTGTACAACTCACCAGAGTTTTGTTCCTTTTTAGTCAGGCCCGTGTGTGTGTGTGTGTGTGTGTGTTGCATCTTCTGGTCTCATCATAATGACCAGCATGCAGTCACAGTCACACATGGCCACAGGCACATAAAAGTGCACCCCACAGCGTAAAAAAAATGAAAACTTGACACGCCTTACCTTAATTTTTAATTAATTGCATTGCTAACTACACCAAAGTAACGCCTTAGATTGACTTTATTAAGTTCAGGCCAAGTCAGTTTTATTGTGCATGCTCATTTTCACTGTTTGGTTAACCAGCACCTTGTGGTCAATCGAGGAACTGCAGCAAAACCCACTCCTGGATTGACTTCCAGATGAGTGTATGTTCGCTCTTTGTTTGAATCCTAGCTGAGGGTAGGGCCTGAATGTTAGTACTCTTTTTTTCTGGGTACTCCAGTTTCCTCCAACAGTCCAAAAACATACAAGGCTAAATGGTCATTATAATTTGACCATAGGAGTGATTGTGAATGTATTTAGTTGTTCGTCTGCATGTAAGCCTTTCTCACTGTTGTTCACTTTTACAGTGCATGGTATTTCTCTGTGGGATGTTGCACATAGCATTGCTTTGAACCTGTCACTGTCCTAGCAAAATCCAAAACAACAACAACAAAAAAGAATAACATGCATTGCTTGTTGTTGCACTTTAGCCCTCTAAAACCATTGCTGACAGTGCTGAGACTAGAGCACTTCCAGTACCGCATCAAACAGCAAAGACCTGCTCACGTCATGGATTTAACATCTTTCTTTAATGTTTTGTTTTTTTTAGAACAGTTGCTGGACTCTTAAAACATATTACTCACTAGTTAGTCTGCCATAATGTCCATGCAGATTCAGAGCGCTGCCACTGTTGTCGTATCATTTGATAGGTACTTAACGACTTTGTTGCCATCAAGAGCCAGTGAAATTACACAGAGTCTGAACAGTATATTTCCACAATGTTGACGCGATGACGTTACCAGTTTAGTCTTTCCAAATGGAACTCTTTCATTACTTGTGGAAGTTTCTAATTTGCTCACAATCATCTGAGACAACTGGATGCAGTGGGAACGTAACGCCCATTAAGAATCAGCAGTTCTTTGATGTTATGTTCAAGAAAAGTTTAATGAGGTCAGCATGATGATACTATATTTACCAGGTAACTTCTCACCATGTTCACCACCTTCGTTTCGCGTAAGCTATTATTTGTGCATGCGCACATTAATGCCATTTTGTATAAGAACAAAAAGTATAGGAAATATTGGAAATTCAACCTAAATATGGTGCAGCATGATCATCCATGGTTCTTACTACTTTTTTCAGAACTTTAAATGTCAATTTCATGAAAGTGTTAAAGGTCTAAAGATTATTGTGGTTTTTCCTCTTTGGACAATGTATTTTGGAGCCAATTCTTTAGCATGGTAGCTGTTGGGAAAGTTCAGTGTGGACCAAATTTGCTTACTGACAAGGCAACGATTGGGCCAGCAATGACGTGTGTGGAGTCTGTGCTTGGCTGAAACATTTTCCACATGCGTAATGTGCTCTATCTGTACACATGTCACCCTTACCCATCTGAATTTAGAAGAAACACGATGTCTGGGATAGGATATTTCATTATAAGCAGCAATAAATAAATCAGTGGGTAGTTTTGTGATTTGTAGATGTATACTGTGTATTATGTATCTGTATATGTGATGAATGATGTGTCTGCTTTTGAATCTGAGTTTAAATATCAAGTAAACTCATATTTTTTTTGTCCTCTAACAAAAGTTTGACTTGATATGCTGCTACTGTCAGTTTAATATTACCCATTGAGACTTTTATTCATTTTCTTTACTGTGAAAAGATACTTCAGAGCCTATTCTGCATCCCTGCATCCAGAATTTAATAATTTGCCTCCAACAAGCTTTGACACACGTATCTTGCACAAGATTTAACCTCAAGTAGCCTTTTTCAAAGTATTAAAAAGATCTTTGAAGTATTTTTTTTTCATCCTAACATGAGACCAGAAACACATTTCTTGAATTATTGCTGATTGCTATGTAAAACAGAAACTAACTTCTCTGCCGCACATGTTCCACCGAACAATGACTCCTTATATTCTGGAACGACGCCTTCAAATGTGGTCCAAACCAGGATGCAGAGCAAGCCAGATTGGTTGAACATGTTGGTTTCGCTGCATGACAATAATGCCATTTATGGACAAACTGTGAAGTGATTTCAATGTTGCTTTGATTAGGTGTTGATTTTAAAGCATATGAGACTGATGTTCTGTGTAAAGCATCATCTGCATGGCTCAACACATGCAGACTCATTTTCTAATGGAATAAACTCTGAGAGCTTCACTCCCAACATTTCAGTAAGAATTAATAAATTTACCATTTATCATAGTGATTAAATAATTCAAATTAATTTGCTCATTAAGCTGTCGTCCCCCCCGCTAATATTCTCCTTTAATTCAAATGTTTGTATATATATAGATGAGTGAGTATGTATAGTTGAGTCCATCTATCACCCAGGTAGCCTGGCCATGTGGGGCCCATCTGGATTAAAATGTGTTTCTTGGTTTCAGAGTGAGCTTGAGCCTGAAATGGCGTAGGACCTTTACATCTCTGTCAGTCTATATATTGAGCCACATACACAGGGTCCATAAGGGATATAAATGTACTAAATGGGCCGAACTGAAGTGAAGCAGAATCTACCTAAAATCCAGGTAGGACAAGCTCATGTGGGAGCGATTTTGCAGCAACTTTGAATTTAAAAATGTAAATGCTAAGCAGACAGCAGTTTACATAGATCTAAGCTTTTTTACATGTTGTATTCAGTACAAGGCTTCATTGATGGGGTCATGTTCACAAGAATTACATGAAAAGCTTGAATTTTATGAAAACTCTGAATCGTTGACATTTTCAGAACTGGTGTAGGAACAAAAAGTTATTTAATTTTCACCTTACATGCACGGTGGATGAGGGTCTGCTCACACCTGCTCTTCTCTTTTCCCCCAAAGTCTTTCCAAATTCTTCTCTCTTCATGTTCTTTTACGGACAAACTCTACACATCTACTAAAAATGTCTTTCCACAACCCTTCTCTTGAGACCATTTTAGTTTTAAATGCACGCGTAGGCAAAGAATTACCACAGTACATTTTTGCCACTTTTGCTGATAGAGAAGATACGATCAAATATGCAAAGTGTATTGAAAAT
>JBAMYA010000011.1:1228884-1244415 GCA_037176975.1 Arrhamphus sclerolepis
CCTGGATGGAGACTTTTGGAAATTATGACACAAACATCCATTTTCTCTGCATTTTCCATGATTTATGGGTCGATGTCATTGTTAATTGTCTGTCCTTGCCCGTTGTTCTACGTGTTGCTTTGTATTCACACCACCAAACACTAGGTGGCAGTGTGGGATCTTTTCTGCAGCAGTGCTGAACTTCCTCCCTTTGTTTTACTTTGATTTATGGTTCCACGTAGCGACTACGCCCATAACCTTTGTACAGGACAAACATCATTGTCGGCATTTATGTTTGTTTGCATTAATCTACAATTACAGCACCAAATGCTAGCTGGCGAGTCCTTTGCTACACCGCTGTAGCTTTCAGTGTTGAGCTTCTCTTGTTTGGTTTTTACATTTGGCTCAAAGATTACAACGGAGCAAATAAAGCATATCTCATGTGAGATGGAGCTGATAAATGTTAGGCATCAGTCATTTTTGCTGACATTGCAGCAATCTTTCATAGAAGCATAAACTAGGCTTTAGTGTAAATATGGTCCGAAAATATGTTTTCAATTGAAAAAAAAAAAGTCGTCTTGATCTGAAATTATTTCATTTCTGGACATGTGGAAAATGCAGTTCAGCCCCTTTCAGCCTCATGGTTGATCTCCTCTGAGATTTAACTCTTAATCCCGAGTCATATTTTCACAAACTGAGCTCACAGAGCTGCCTGCCGTTACCTCAAGCTGATGAAAATGGTAAATGTTATTTAAAACGATTGTGTTTGATTGCCTTGACATTGCGTATGATTATTTCACCAGTTGAACGTAAGAAAATATCAATTAGAGCAATTTTAAATCTACCTAATTTGATAAGTTTATACTACAAAAATGGAAAATGTCATTAGTTCAAAAAGTCTAAAAAATATAAACAACTACATTGGTTAGAACTATTGAGATCTTTCATCGATTCCAGATGTATGTAAGATAAATCATGTGTTGAATATTTTTGCAAATATATGATAGTGACCCATGCTTGACCCTAACTTTAAATCAAATTGACAGTTGAACCTAGTACCTACAAGCACATATCCCCACCAACTATAAACTAAATAGACAGTTATTGATTTGAACCATCTCTCCACTGTGGAGGTCCCTGGGGTTGAGAATGTAATATAAATGGATTGAAGGGGGGGAGTTGCTGCATGTGTGTGTGTCTGAGTGTGTGTATGTTTGTCTGAGAGCATGCATCCACACTCGTAGCTCATGCAGGGCGACTCCACTGACCAGCATTGCCGTAGTGGTCAGCAGTTTATGGTGACCTGGCTCACAGGTCAGGGGGGAGTGGAGAGGTCAAAGATTACTCAAAAGGTCTCCAATCACCTCGGTGAATTGATTCCTTACACATCAGAAAACCCACTACCCTGTGTTAACTTCAGATTTAGCACCCGGATACCTTGAGTCATGGCACCTCCTTGAATCCCCCAAACTGACGTCCACACAAGCTGATACCGTTGTCTGATATCATTTATGTGGCCATGAAACAACATCGGTCCAACTTCAAGAAAATAAAATCAATGAAGTTTCTGCTGGAAAGTCTGGTATTAATCAGACTAACATGTTAATTTAATTTGTTTCTACACCATTGAAACACATCTGACCAGCTGGCTCAAGCAGAGAGAAGTTCTGTAGATAGTTTTCAGACAGCTCCACATTTTTTTTTAACTTTTCTATTTAACTTAGTTAAAATTGTTAAGGTTTCAGTTGAATAAACTGAACGTACTGCCTGTTGAATGAGAGATATCATTACAAGAACCTGATGGAACACTGTCTCATGACTTCTGCTTTATATTATTCATCCATTAAAATCCTGCATGGATCACATTATTTACTGGCTATTCAAGAGCTTAGCACTTGATTATAGGAAAGTTCCAGGGGCTGCAAAATACTGTCATATTTCCTGCTAAACCATGAAATTACACAAAAGTGATTAATTGCATTAGCTATTCTGAACATCCCATGTCTGGTGGTTCTATTACAGTACGAAATCATCTGCCCAACAGATGTATATACGCGTTCTTGGCAGCAGCAGTGTGGGCTTGTTTGGAATGAATACAAGGAGGATGAAGTAAATTCTCTGAATGCAAAAAGGCAAAGCATGAATGACCTCAAGACATGTTTAAGAATTAAAAAAAAAATTTAGTCAGTTTTCAGCATTATTTCAAATACAAAATTCTCAGAGAAAACAGCTCCACCACAGATTCTCTGTTAATAAATTAGGCTTTTAGAAATACACAGTTGCAAGTAAGTACCATTTGTGGGTGTGAGAGGCATGACTCCTGGACAATGTTGTAAAGGTCTGTAAATATGCAAAGAATTGCAATGGGGACATAAATAAGAGGAAATTTACAGCATAGAGGATTATTTCTAGCATGCAGGGTACCTTCAGCTTATTTTCTAAGGTACCAGATATTGCATTCTTGTTACATCTTTAAAAAAACGAAAAGAAAAAGGCTGTAAAAAAAGATCATTCACTGAAATAACTAAAGAAAAAAAAAAAGAACTGTATACTATATAAACATTTTGTTTAAGATACCCAGAACTGAACTGTGCTAATTTGATTTAACATCTCAACAGCACCCATTTACATATATTATGATTGTACTGGTGTGCAATTTAAAATCGTTTCCTGTACTCATAGTGTTTTGTCAAGGCTTGTTAGCCTTATGGTTTAACTGCTGGCATGTTGCTTTGCAGTATTGACTTCTCCTTGGTGTTATTTTCAATTTATAGACGTTTTATTAAGTGTTTTGGACAGCAACAAGAGTTTAACATGCTTCTAGCACTTTAAGTCTGAAATACTAGAAGTTCCAACAGGCAAATAAACAGGATGTATCAGTGTGGCTTGTGCTTGTCTTAATGCAGAGGTTCTGATGAGCTTTCGTTTAGAAATACTTGCTAAAGTGGCTCTGGAGGTGGAAACTCCAACCGCAAGACTTTTGTATGTTAGACATATGTGTTGGCATTTAGCTACCGTTGCTGAGGAAACTAAGAAAAGGCATATTTTGCACAGCTGACCTCATGCACAACATGGCAGTGGCAGTCTTTAAGAGCTTTGGTGATTAGCCATTCAGTTCCAGCCGAAATTTTGGCCTGTCATCTGGTAGAACTTGAGATTGAAGGGTCTGTAGAAGTCTCTGAGCCTGAGCAGGACCTCAGATGGTATCTGAGGATGCGGTCTGCCCTTTGACTTCCCAAGGCAGCGTGGCCTGCTGCTCCCCTCGGGCTTCTTGAGGCAGGGGAAACCTTTGGTCTGGTTGAAGTAGAAGTGTTTATCTGTGATCACACGTTTGAGCCCTAGAAAGTCTTGGACTCGGCCCATCTCCCCTGCCGGGTCTGACACAAGCCGTTCTCCGCTTACAAAAAGGAAATGTGAGAGTGGAAAGTAACGCAGCCAGTTCTCTAGGTGCTTGGCATAGATGCCGATGCGTATGGCGCTCCAAGATGTGTCAATTAGACCCGTAGTGGCATTGTGGAAGGCCAAACTCTGGAAAGATGGGAGTCCAGGAGATTTGGTCAGAGTCTGAGTGTAATCAGAGATAGCCCTGGTCACAGGTTCTCGCACTACCACGATGAGTTTGGTGTGGCGGCTCATGGACAGGACACGGCGAGGGGCTTCTTTGGTGATGAAGTAACTTGGGGTCTTCTCCATGGTGATCTGACCCTCCAGGGTACGAGGCATCAAGTTCCTGTAAGAAAAGAAATTCCAAAAGAATATACCAAATGTCAACATGTGCTATGTATGACAAAAAAATATCTCTGTATAATTAGCAGGCACTTTTCCATAAATATTCTCAGCAAATTCCTTCGATATTACCTCACTTGCCTCGTAGGTTTTATGAATTTATTCTGTAATTAGGGCACCAAATTCTGTGATTGCACAGATAAAAAATGAATTCAACTGGTAGCACTGATGGAGCAACCATTTCAGAGAACGACTGCAATCAGAAAAACCACAAGCCTGTACTGACCACAGGAAAGTAATTTCCTCTCATCTGCTGCTTCCTCCTAAATAAGCTCATTGCTGCTCCCGCTCATAGATGCCGGGACAGTGTCCTGCTTGGCTTAAATAATAACCAAATTGCTGTCATACCGCAAGTATTTATTAATCGTACAGCATGGTTACACTACTTCCACTTCAAAATTTCCTGTTTGACCCTTTCCCTGTGGTTGTAGGCGTAATTGAAAACTAATACTTGTTACACCACTGAAATAGCTGAGGACAAGTCTTTGAAAAATGAAAACTTCTGAAAATTGAAGCAATGCATTATTAAGGTGCATCGGGGCACAGCTTGCTCCTCTATACCCAGCTAGTGCTAACCTGTTAGTTCCTGCGAGTATGCTTACATGCTATCTTGGTGCAGAATGTATATTGTGGATAACAAATGTAGATGTATAATGTAAAGTCCAGGAAAGTTTACATAAAAAAAAAAGGTCCCATACATTCACTTTGAGAATTACTCTTATGCTATACCTCATAGCTCTGATATATCTTGCAGTCAGCATTATTATGCATTTCATGTGTTGCGCACAAAATCTCCTACAAAACATCCAACCAAGAAATTACAGAAGAATTTGAAGCTTGTTGATGCTCTTGCATGGAGGGACAAGCCATGTGTAGCTGCTGGCTACGCTGGATTCACACAGCTGCGTTGCAGCTTCTCACGTCTCCTCGTCATACCAAAAACAACCAATCAAAATGTTTCCTGCTTGCTGTTATTGGCCAGCTCATAGCTGCATAGCTGCAGACTTGATTGGCTGACGCATGAAGTGGGAAAAATTGAAAATCCTCCAACTTTTGACCAAGGCAAGGCTGTTGACACTGAAACCACAATTCAGTTTGCCCCATCCAAAGTCTTTGGAGACCGATGTTGACCACGTTAACAGCACATGTGTGAGCAGGGCATTTACACATATAGTCACAAAACTTCCTTTCAGCAGCATTGACTTGCTGCATGGGATGTGGTGGTTTGAAGCCTCGAATGTCATGGCATGCCAGCTGTACTGAGAGGATCTGAGGAGTTATTTAATTACTACATAGATTCCTTGAAAATGAATGTTTTTTTTCCAACATTTCCAGCATACAGTAATCTGCGTGATCTCAATAAACTGATGGAGTTCATATTATTGGGGGAGTTCAACAGAATCAGTAAAGTACAAGATGCATTTTGTTTCTCTCTTTTTTTGTGCCCTTTATAAACACAGTGATTTAAATTTACCTGCAAATACTGACAAGAATTAGACTTCATATTTTCATTTCTAAAGGGCAACAGGTATGAACAGATTCAGTAGCCTCACAGATTTTCAAGCTGGTGCTTGCTTCACTCATACGCAACACAATAGTAAGCAGGAGGTGTTTTCAGGCACAAGAGCCGCTTCTTCCTTTGTTTTGTTTTTTTTTAGTGACAAATATAATTCTGCAAGGGGTGTGCTGGTGCCGTAGCGATACCTTCAAGATACACAACGACGCCCTGAACTTTTCATGGAACTTGGCAAACCTGCAAGTTTCGACTCTCTCAACACACTTTTGGTTCTATTTTTTTTTCCTTCCTGTTTTCTTTCATTATCATTGTGCCTGCAGACAAACTGGCCAGTAATAACGTTAAACCAGTTTAGTCCTAAACAGCAACTGAGTGGTTTTGAAGAGCTGCTTGTTGGATTAACAAGGATTTTAGTGAAGATGAAAAAGAGCCGTATATGCTGTCAACAGGATGTCGTTGTTCCCTCCAATATATCTCACAGCTTTGTGCTGGAAATGGGAGGAAATAAATTCCTTAATCACTTGTAGGAACATGTGTCATGTTTCTGACAAATTGGAGCCAAATGATAATTGTAACTACTGCAGAAAGTCCTTTTTCCGACAAAAAAAAGACAGTTTTAAAAGTGGCTTAATGCCACATTAATGCTAATTAAAAAGAAGGAGAAATGCTACACATCAGTAAGCCTACTTAACCACACAAAACATAAAAAATTGCAACATGAATAAAAAGTGTTAAATAAAAAGTTGCTTTTCAAGTCCACAATTTTTAACTTTTAAAAAAAAAAAAAATTTTAACTGTATATTTTTGAAATATTGTTTCCTCTACTACTTACTGTAAATGAGTCAGATGAGATCTAATGTGAAGAAAGAAAAAGTAAAAAAAAGAAAAAAGAGAAAGCAAAGCTACTTTGACTGTGTTTTAAAGGAAGATTCAAATCATAGGATCAATTTGTCTTTTCGAAAAACCAGCACTAAAAAAATGCCAATACTGCAACTTTGAAAGAAGCCTCAACTAATTTCCATGCTTCCCTTTTCGTCTTTCAGCACACATGTGGTGGTTTGGTTGGAGGCTTCATAGCTGGTGTGTAAGAAGAGGAGCTTATGAAGCTCTTTATATGTGGCCATATTCTGATCCAACTCACTCAGGTCCAAGCATGGCCTGTCCCCTGGCATGAGACAATGATGGGAACATCAAAAACACAATTTCTGGTATTCATAGGAAGTCTCTGACTTGCATTAGAGGGCTTTGGCAAAGTAAAATTTGGAAAAATGAAACAAATACCAAAGAGAGAAGAATTTTGGAAATGACATGAGTATTTCTAGTTTTTCCCTTTCTTTCCTTTTTTAAAAATAAAATAAAATAAATAAAATTATGGCTTAGACCTAGAAAGTGAAAGCTAAATCCATTAATTGGACTAGCCCTGTGTTTAAAAAAATATATTATGATTATTCAAATCTATATTAATCTCAAAGTTTCAATGTCAATTCCCATAATTTCAAGGTTCTTTTTTTTTTTTTTTTTAAGTGCATCCATATTGCTGTCCACACGTCTTGTGAGACGGTTGCTAGACAAGATGAAATTTGCTCACGCCAGAACCTCCCTTTGAATCAATACAGCGGCGGGCTTCACCACTGAAGCTGCTGTCAGCTTTGAAAAGCACACATCTGGATCCATTTCAGACTTAAAACTAAATGAGAAAGTGAAGAGCATTAAGTAATTTGTGCGACATGGAAGTAAAATACTGATACAACAAATATTATGCCGATTTGCTCTACTCGAAAACCACCGTCCATCTTCATTAAACTTCCTCATTGAATTTCATTGACAGTTAAGACAGTGGAAAATCCTTAAGGCAGAATTCAGATTGGATCCTACTTTTTAAGACGATTTTTTTCACAATAACCGGAGACTCCTCTCTTATGTTTCAAGGACATGTGCAAATGTAATGATATAGTTCAGAACCACTAGCCAGTGGCATCATTTTCTGGCACTACTATAACGGGCAGAAAACAAATCTGTGTGATTTTCGTCTATAAAAATAGAAAATTCCCTTTTCTGTCTGTGTTGTCTATATCTCTCAGAACAACCTCTCGAAAACCTATCAAACAGCGTGAGCAATTATTTCCAGCAGAGAGAAAGAGAGCGTCAAATCCTTTAATAATATCAATCTCGTCTGTATTTTATTCAAACCTTTTAATGGAACTGTCAAAGGAGTTAGCTTCCCTTCCTTTGCACCCGCATCATAATAACACAGCAAGGTGTGTCAGATGACATACAAGTACTTTTCTGTGACAGCAGACACTTTGGTGACTGTGTCTGTGGAACTTAAAGGATATTTAATTCCATGCAGTCGGGCTAATGGAAGCCATGGTGACTCACTCAAGACTTAAAGGAGCTTCTGTTGACATCATGTTACGTTTTAAACCACATTCTACTCTGTAATCTCAGGCCACACAGCGGTGGAGAGCAGCGGGGAACGAGAGGTAAAAAAGTAGTAAAGCAGCAGAGAGTCAGGGCGGCACAAGATTTTCTCATTAAACCTGAGTCACGACTTAGAAACTTCTAATCTACGTTTGTCTGATAAAGATAACAACAAACAAACAAACAAACAAACAATGTCTGTTCTTTGTGTTTATCTGATAGCAGTTGCGTGTTTAGGAAAACCTAGTGATCTGATGTTGCTTTCATTGCACCTTTACTGTTTGCATCTGGAGGAGGTATGCCAGTGGGTTTGGACATTATACACATTTGTGGGTTTATCTGTACAAATGTGTTGGCTCACACACTCACACACAAACACAAAAACACACACACATTGAGCTGTAGCCTGTGTGGGTGGGCTGAGCTTTATCAGGGCCTGTTTAAAAGGGTGCAGGCTCACAGGCTACCGTTTATCACTATAATATGAGGTGTACGCTGTGTGTGCTGGCCTCAGAGGCAAGACGGACAGCTTTGTACAGAGGTGGCAGACAAACCGATGATTTAAGTCGTATTTTCCATTCTTGCTGTTCTGGCTAAGTTGACTGCATATTCAGTCAAAACTTAAGTTAGCACCAGCATCTGAGTCACACATTTTTACGACACAAAATTAGATTATTCAGCAGAAATGTGCAACTTCCATGAGAGCAGAATGCAAAATCTGCAGCAATGGTAGAGAGGAGCTGAACGGGAAGCCTAAGGCTTGATAAGGGCTTAATAACACGTACGCGAACGCATCATGACTGACACGCGTAACCTGCGTTCATTTGGCACGTCGGTTGGGCACGTACTCCAAAAAAGTACGCGAGCTGCAATATTCACCTGAATGTTAGTGGCACTAGAGTAGGTCAGAGCACTTGTTGACCACAAGTTAAATGTCAAATGCTGTCAATGTTACACATCGACAGCACGAGACAAACAAACCCCCATCCCGACTTCATTGGTTTCATGGTTCTTAACATGTCCAAATGACGCTGCGGTCGTTTTATCTGATTGTGACCGCATCAAAAACAAAATATTAACTTCTTCTACTGCTTATATGTTTGTATTTACGACTCTGGTGTTCTGCCCCCAACTGGTTACCTCTAGTATTACGCGTAGGTCTGTTCGCGTAGTATACAAGCAAGTAACGTTCACAACGCAGCAGGTTGTGTACGCAAACGGACGCAAACACAAAGTCCAACGGCAAGTATATCCCCAGTCTAACTTCACTTTGAACTCTCTAGAAAGTTTGGATGTACAACTAATTTTACATTCTGCTACAGAAATAGCTTAATTAAGGTGCAACCCTGGACAATAATTATTCTTTAGTTACTTTGTAAGGCACTTGTATGACTAAGTTATCAAGATTGATTCAAAACTAATATTTCAATAAATGAGACTTCTATCAATTAAGATAAATCGACTATTTATGAATCCAATATAAAACAACACAAAGGAACTTCTGCAACGTTTAGCTCAGCAGTTCCCCCTATAGACATGGAGGCTAAGTTACTCTTGCTTTGTCACCCACCTTCTCTCTGTGGTCATAGTTTTCTTGATTTTTTTTTTGTAATCTCTGCCATGATGTTCATCGTAGTTCTGTGCACTACTTTCATCTGGAATAATGTGTGACATAGTTAAATATTCCTTCAAGGGAAACTGAAACTAATATTTTAACATACATAAAGAAAAAAAAATTGAACAAACAAGTAAACAGAAAAACCAGGCTGCTTTAGTCAAACCTATATATTACATCATAAATTAAATGATTATTTAATAAACATTAGCAAAGAATACTAAATAAATATTAAATAATGCTAAACAGCTGTTTACAGATTTGCTTTCTTATGGTGCTTTGGAAATGTGAAAATCACTTTTGCCATGTGCATTAATGACTCCATATCCTGCAAATATCTTCAGCTGTGTGCTGATAATGAGTCAATAATAGTTTTTAGTTTTGTCCCTTGTGTTGCTGGGAGATTTTCTAAATCAAAAATTGTACATAAACCTGCTTGCACGACACAGTCCTTGCATATGTAAAACTATACATTCTACACAAGTATTTGGCCACAAATCCTTTTATGGAGGAGTGAAATGCTAACAAACCTAACCTCTGGAAACTTCATGGGCTGCTCCTCAATACCCAATCATTTTACTAACCAATCTAACCAATTCACCAAATTAAATATGAGATGAGCCACTACGTTTTTCCATGTTCTAACATAGCTTAATTTAAACTTTTTTTTTTGTCTGGTTCCTGTCTCTTTCAACATTCAAAACACTGCACACATCAAAATTTAAGTTTTAGTTCAAAAGAAGAAAAAAAGGCCGAACATACACAGTAGATTCTCTACTTTTTCTTGAAACCAGTTCACTGTTTATGTTTGCAGATTTCTGAAGAGAGAAGTCGAAGATTTTAAAGTCAAACGGCACCTGCAGACATAGAGCCTTTCATCACTTTTCCAGTTGGATGCGCATACATCAGCGATTTTCACTATTATACTCACTTTTTGGTCTCGTTTTACACACACAGATATAAACACGAATACATGTGAACACAGTAACCAGTTGAACTTGTCCACCAGGATGAATCCACATCTGGGAGCAATGAAGCTTAGTTTCAGCTTGCATTTTAATGTGTGTGTGTGTGTGTGTGTGTGTGTGTATGTGGGTGTGTGTGCATGTGTGTGTGCGTATGGCGGGAATGAGGAAAGGGTTTCTGGGTTAGGAAGTTTCCCTCTGCTCCCAGGGTTCGGAACTCCAAAATCTGTGATCCGTACTGGATCTGCTGGGCCCGAAGCCAGACCCCCGGACCCTCTTAATCCCCATCAAGCCGCACTGGGCGGAAATGGGCTCTTCCACCCTGAAGGTCAGCTGCAGATGGTTGCGATTCAAGGAGTTAGACCACCAGGGATCACAGGGATCATGTAATGCAACATGTCATCATGTGCAGATTTCTCTCTCATGCATGTTTTGTTTCCTTTCTTTAACCTTCAACTTCTTCTTGCCTCACTTCTTCTCTTTTCTTCTCTTTACCAGCTGACTCCTGATTTGTCTCTAACAACTTCAAAGCAAGTTCCCTTCCACTGGATCTTTCAGAGTTGGAATGTTATGAATGTATTTGACATGTGAAAGAGTTAAAAAATAAATGAAAAAAAACAAAACCAACAACATTGACATCCTCAGACAAAGACTGCCTGTGTGTGTTCAAAGATCTGCAAAGATCTGTGTGGAGGGAGAGGTTTGTCATTACTGTCTGCAAGTACTGGGCCGAGGAGTTTCTGTGGGCTGATTAGAAGTCAGCAGGGAGCGTAAGCAATTCAATAAAACGTGGAGCCAAAGTAGTGCTTCTCTATGTCTGTTGGAGTTGGGCCATTGCATTTGATAGATGATGTTTCTTACCAGAATTTATCCTTTCACTTAATGTGCCCACAGTCCTTTTGAAACACAGAAGTCATGTCTCTTTTTCTTTTTACATGTAGATTTGAATTCCTTATTGTAAGGCTGCCAAAAATAAGTTTTTAGGACTGCAGTACTTAAGTGTAGGTGAGTGCATCTGGTTTTCTCTGCTTTTCTTTTTGGGTTTTTTTTTGCCTCTCAACTTAATTTCACTTTCTCAGTAAAGATGGAAAAAAAATCTGTGTTTTAGCAATTAATAATCAAGTTCAAAAATGACCCCAGGGGTTGTTATTCTTCAAAATCTTTGAAATTAGAAGTTTTAATCTTTTCATATTCCAGGTATTCCTCATAAAACATGTTTGTGACATGAGATCATTTGGAGTTTTTAACAAAATTTCATGAACTCTAAGAAATTGCAGTTTTTGTATCACTACCTCACTTCTTCCATAAGTGGGGTCAAAAATGACCCCAAGCATTTCCTATGGAATCTCCTAGGAACCTTTGATTCTTATCAAATCTGACTGTCAGGACACATTTACTGTCACACTCACACATCTGATGTCAGCAGTCTCACCACCGAGGAGGTCATTTTAAAACAGCAACATACATGTAAGCATCATCTTCATTCATGAACTTATTTTCCACATCTATGACTTAATCTTCCTGTGCTGTTCGGGTCAAATCTGACCGGTTTACAACTTAAAACACTCATAAATATTGTGTTTTACATCTGATTGCCACAAGACTATCATCCATACTGTGAACTTGAACATATAAATGTGATGATCACCACTTTCATTGAAGTTTGAGTGTTTTAGTCAACCTTGTTAGACCTGTGGTGTTCCAGGTCAAAAATGACCACCATAGGAAATGAATGGGTATCCAGATTATATTCATCCATCAGATAGTAAAACATCCCCATACACACCACCCCAACACAGATACACACATGCACTCCCACACACAGGTACACACACACTCTATTGTGTCTCCCTCCCTCCTCTGCTCAGTGTGCTGTTTGTGTCTGTAGCCACTCCCCTTGGTGATAACCCGGAGACGGCACCACATATCTTGATGAATCATGACCTAATTCAAAGATTGGCTTCCCAATCAGGAGCCAGCACCCATCATTCACTTCAGAGAATGGGCTCTTACAGGCTTGGTTTGTTCACGACCAATACATGAGCGTTTCCCAATACGTGTACTTCTCTGTACTTGAGTACTTGTGGACTTGTGATACGTCATCAGTCGCAGCCAAAGTGCTGTTCCAATACAAAGTACACAAGCACCCAAGTCCGATCCCAATACCTGGATGTGTACTCGCCCCGCCCATTTTATCGAGGATGCATTGGTGGTGACTTGTGAAGACTTTGGGCGGCAAAATATCCCAGAATGCATTTCGCTTCAACCTCTGTCCACAAACGCTAGAACACAACCACAACGGTTTTTTTTTTCCTGCCCTCTGCTTATTTATAGCCAGTTGTTTACAAAAGGTTTTAATATATATATTATATATTTTATGTGTGTTTATGCTTTTCAATAGCTTTAAGAGTTTTTTGTAATTCTGTAAAAAAAAAAAACCCAAAACAAACATGGATCAATGCTCCGCTCTGCCGGAGGAAGTGGCTGTGCTGACGCACTCTTTGGGTTCCAGCCTCAGAGTGTTTCCCAATACCAAAGTACGCAAGTACGGACTTGGTTACGTCAGAAGTACAGACTTGCGGAAGTACGGACTCCCGGAGGACGGTCTTTCTACATTGGAACGGCAGTGTACTTGGTGACGTCACAGCCCAGCTTCGCTTTACATGTATTTTTATTTTTTTTGAAGAGAAAACTGCGCGTCAGAGGCACAGTCTGCGACACGTCAGGTAAGCGCCTGCCGCAGAGCCGCAGGACTTCGTCAGCACAGTCGCTTCCTCCTTTCCTTTCACAAGTCCACAAGTACTCAAGAACAGAGAAGTACACATATTGGGAAATGCCCTCAGCGGTTCCGCGGCAGGCGCATCCGGTTTACCTGCCGTGTGCAGACTGTGTCCCTGAAGCGCAGGTTTCTCCTCAAAATAAAAACTTCCTGTAAAGCGGAGCTGGGCTGTGACATCACCAAGTGCGCTGCCGTTCCGATGTAGAAAGACCGTACTCCCATACCCCTGCCCTCCGGGAGTCTGTACTCCCACAAGTCCGTACTTCTGACGTATCAAAGTCCGTACGTACGAACTTTGGTATTGGAACACGGCCCATGACTACTAAACGTTCTCTGTTCGTCCTCCATAGTCAAACAGACAGGTGGACACAAAAAATATGACATTTTTGATACCTGATTGTTTTATTTAGTTTTTGATAAAAAGTGAAAAATCACTCTTTTGTTGACCAAAATATAATGAAAATGATCATCTTTAACAAAAAATTTAAGAAATTTCTTAAGTTCATTGCAAAAACCTATTGATTCTAATTGGGGTCATTTTTGACCCCATTCATGTAGGTAGTGTCGGTATTGGTCGGTCATGCATCCAAAGGTTAAGAGTCAATGTGAATGCAATAGTTTTTATTGGCTTTCTCCATGGCCATAAATTAAATTTGCTTAAAAAAACAAAATGAAAACAAAACTAACATAATATCAAACATGAATTCATAAGGTAATTGAATGTATTAACATTATATGACATTTTGAATTCCCATTTGGATTTTGTAAAAAAATCACCTTGCACTGTAGAACTCTTTTAGGATATATATTTGTGTTAGAACATTTTTTTAATGTTTTTTTAGGGGTAACAGTTTAATGAACTAATAATCTAAGCTGTCCAAGACTAAGTATTCGTAGGAAACATCACAAAAAAAAACAAAAAAACAACCAAAACATCCTATTGCATCTAAATTTTTATTTTTTTTATTTTTTACCAATGTTAGGGAAAGGTGAAAACATATCACAAACCTTTGTAAGTACAAGCTTTTGTATAAGCCTAAATTCTTTTTGATGAACTTAAATTCAGAACACTAAGTTCTTTCCGAGTCCTGTAATGTCCTTCTGCTGCACCAACATGTTTGCGTGCATTTTGGTAGATTTCTGTAGCCCACTCTGAAGGCTAAAGTCTGCCAGACACTCCTGGTTGGTGACAAGCGTTTTTACCAAGGGGGCTCTCATCACTGAGGTAGGTCGGTAGGAAAGAACTGAAGAATGTGTCTAGCTGGGAGGAAAAATAGAGGCGTAACGGTTAATAGACACATCTCAAGGTCTGAGAGCTGTGGGTGAGTGAGAAGAGGTCAGTCAGAGTTTCCTCTGAGAAACCCGGACGGCCCTATAAAGACACAGGAGGAGCTGTCAGAGCATGTGTTTCTTCAACACAGCCACTAACCTTCAGATAATGTGGCAGCAAACACAAAGGGAAGATAAACTTTCCGTTTTTCTCAGGGAATCTGCGCGTGGAGCAGAAATGCTGTGGTTACTCTCATGAAAACTGGTCCAAGGACTTCACGGACTTCAAATAAAATACTAGTGTTTCTTTTGTTTTTGTTTTTTTTTTGTTTTTAAATGTGTGAGTGGAGTTAGCAGTTGGTTAGCTTAGCTAAGCACATACATGACTGGTCAAATGTTTTAAAACACCAGAATTTTTCCCCTTTTTTTTGTTGTTGAGAATGATGCAGTTTATTGACTTAAAGTAGGCACCTTTGGTAGCTATATGCTGTGGCAATTTTAATGAATATAATGAATATATCTTTTTGTAATTAATAAATCCAAGTGTAATTAGTAAATTTTCCTCCATACTATATCAGCCAAACACACTCGTGGGATTCTTTCAACAAAAGAAATCAAATATTATTCAGAAAGTTCTTCTCAGCTCTGTTCAGTCAGGCAAAAAGGCTTTTTTTTGTATGATACTGAAATGTACATTATTATTCAGTTTTTGGTATCCCTTCCTTTTTCTTTAACCTCTGGAAGTTCACTATTATCCTTTATAATATTTTGAGCTATTCATTGGACTTTGATTTTAGAAAAAAATTCAAATAAAAAAAATGTAAGAATTAGGATGTTCTAAAACATTTGATCTATAGTATAGGTGGGAATTAAAGAAAAACAGCTAACCTGATGGTATCTTTCTAAACCTACATGTTTAACCTATACAATATACTACTTTCCAATCTTTCTTTTACTTTTATTTCCTTGCAGTCAGTATAAAGCCAATGTATGTAATGCTTTCTCTTTGAAATTTAATTTAACCAAAAATTTACATTACTGTAATCTACTTTTCAAAGTGGCAGTAAAACGTTTACCACTTTGCCATGTTAACATTTCTTCTCACTAAACCCATAAGAGCTGCTCTAAAAAAAAAACAAGAACATGATGGGGTAGAGAAGCAGAAACTAACAAAACATAAGTGCTCATGAGAACGAGAAAT
>JBAMYA010000011.1:1244515-1272299 GCA_037176975.1 Arrhamphus sclerolepis
AGTTTATATTCATTAAATAAGTGAATGTTGTCAAAATTTTAGCAAAATATAAAGGATTTTTTTTGAAAGTAAAAAATTCTTTTTTGTCATCCCAAGTGCAGGGGGTTGGTGGAAAGAAAAAAAAAAAAAAAAAAAAAAAAAAGCACTTTTCTGCATTACTTCTACCACCACAGAAGTGTAACTGCATTTGCAAAGGGCAATGTATCATCACAGAGCCTGGTTTGGGGACATCTTGGACTTATTTCTGATTCTAGTCTGGATGTCAATTTCTTCTCCAAAAAAGATCTAGAAATGTGTGAAATGTAGAAATGCTGTGCATATTTCTACCACGTAGAGGTCCATCCTGGGTTCCTCGGCACTGACTTTGGACAGGTCTAACATAAGGCTTGTTTTGGAACAGCGAGGTTTTACAGTGTTGTTTGTTGTAGATCCATATTGTCGCTTTACAAAGGTTTCCCAAAGTCACCCTTGTGGTCATGTGAGCTACTGATGAATGACTTTTCTTGTTGATACGTTGTTTGGGGCATCATAGAACATGGAGTCTAGCTTAGACTTGTGGCCATAACCTTTATACGCTGAAATTCCTCAGGATTTATTGTATGATATGAAGTACTGTAATTGGGGAAAAAAAACACAAATTCCTTCCTAATAACATAACAGCTGAGCAATAAGCAGCATAGATAGTCACCTAATTAAAAACAATTTGTGTTGAAACTAAAATCTTATAAATTACCTCAATTAGAAAAAAAGAAGAATGAACAGCATTAAGAAAGGATGTAGTGATTATATCAATCAGATAACATAACAGCTTGTAATCAGACAGATCACGGAAATAAAGCAAGGCCTCCATGCTAAATGTGCGTCTGAATGTATGCGTCCTTACAAACGAGTGGAAGTAAGTGTGCGTGTGCTTGTCACTACCACTGACTGCTCCCGCCCCTCTTGAGTTATCAAATGGGAAAATCTACAGTTGTGTTCCTGCCGGGCCCACAGTGGCCTACTTGTGTAGGTTTATCTCTGAGCAGCCATGGCCTCAGAGGGCTCAGGGGCTACGCCCTTCATTCGATCTCCTGAACACAGGATGGAGGACGAGACAGACAGATTGACTGGGCGGAGACACGTACAGATTATAGAGGGACACTTCCGGGCTCCTGTAGCCTTAGTGATGTCATGATATTATCGCCGTGGTTACATAACTGGAAGGTAGAGTACCCACATGTGGAACAGCCACACCTCAGCAATTGTGATTGACTCGTCTTGGCTTTCTGGTAACTTCCAGAACAACAAGAGCACTCAACACTGTCCAATCCTGAAAAACCACTTCCAAGCAGTCTTGACCTTCCTCTTTGCGGTTTCCAGCTCATTGTTAGCAGCAACTTAACCTGAAAGAAATTTAAATTGCTGCTGGTATTCGTCCAGCTTGTAAAATTGGAAACAGTTCATTCAGCCATCTGACATTAGGGCCATTGATCAGGCTCGTCAGGGTGGACTCAGCACGTCTTGGCTACTTTAACACACACGTCAACTGAACTCACACACACAGCACAGTTTGGATGAACATGAATCAAGACTGGGTGTTGGTTTCCAGATTTCCACCCATTGCCCTGTCTTGTCTGATGTTTTGCTTGTCCTCAAATTGAGCTGTAGGTCTTTTTGTGCCAGAGTTTGAAGCATAATTAGCCCAATTTCCTGTCAAAACCAGCACAGACATCAATAACAATAAGCCGGTAATTCTAAGTTGGTCACATTGATAGGAGTTCCCTCAGAAGGTTTTACACCACGTTGACTGGTATAGAAAGAAGTTTTTCTGTTCGGGATACTCGGGGGAGCTCAAGGTTCCCAGTGAATGGAAGAGAGATTTTCCCCCTTCCTCTGACTAATGACACATAGAAAAACAAGAGACTGTGTGGAAATAAAGGGAAGTTATGGGGAGAATAGAAGGTATGGAAAGGTGAAATAGGATTATTATGTTGTCATACCTTAAAAATGGCAGGACATTGGTTGTCTTTTCTTAGTTAAACTGTGTGGTTTTAAATGAGAGCCAACGACCAGTTTTCCTGGTTGAATTTGAAGTAAAAAAAAAAAAGCAAAAAAAAAAAAAAAAGCTGACTGATCACTAGAGACTGGCCCCAAAACTAATCTCCATTGACCTCCATGTTAAAATGTTCAGCTTTACAGCTGAAACAAACATGTCTACAGCCTGTTTTAAGAAATTATTTGGTTTACATAACTACATTTCACATCCATGTGAACATCACATTCTGTTTGCACGTGTTGGCATGCTGTCATTGTCAATAAAATTGTTTATTTTTACAGCATTACTAGATTTTTTTTTTTTTGGTGGAGGTTTCTTTGGCTTTTCTTTTTTAAATTTATATATATATTTGTTATTTTACAATCAATAACAAAACTCAACACAACCTAATGACTTTAGCCACTTGGCATTGTTTTGACGTAACGTTTGAATTGTGAATAAAGACCTATAAGAATGTGGTCATTTTTAATATCAACGATAATATACCTTATGCTGTTAACTGTACTATGGAGTTGAACAAAGATGTCAAATGGCCATGAAATGGTACTGGCTAAAGGCTAACCAGAGTGTCACTAGATGGACTGTCTCTGGGACCTGTTCAGGTCTAGCCCAGTAGACTTACTTTACCCGTAGGCTACTGCGACTGGCCGAGGCCGGTGAGCAGTAGGCTGAATGGCAGTGGGTCATAACGGAGCTCTTCTAGTCCTCATTTCAGCTCTGGCAGCATTAGTTTTCTATGTAGTTTCTGTTGCGACATTCAAAATGAAGAGGTTAGCATAAGCCAAGCTAGCCAAAGTAAAGTAACTAACTTGTGGTGACTGAACTAAGGTGGGCATGTTCCTCCTATTTGCAACAAGGTACCATATAGCAAGATGAAAGGAGGCTTCAAAACCATTCTTCAGAAAGCCTATGAGTGACATCACAGGAGGTTTATCCTGTTCTTTTTATATAGTCTGATTTTAAAGCACAGATCACTCGAATTCAGTCGCGTTTTCATAGTGTTTTTATTTTTCTGTAGCTGTGAGTGAAATGCAGTGTGTTTTTTTCTCCTCCTCTGCTCATTGTTCACTTCTCATCAGTCATCTCACTCTCTTATTTCTGACTGCATGAGACAAGGCACGCCAGGAGGCGAAAGGTCGGCCAGTGACGAGCTGTCAAAAAAACTGATGACTGAGTAGCAGCGGCCTCCTTTTTTTTTTGGCACAGTGAAAATCCATACCCATTCCACAACAATTGATCAAGTCATTTCTGATTACGTCCTAATAGTTTTTCCAGCTTAATTTACATGTCGCATTCATTCTGACAAAAACCCCTTCACATCTAAACACCAGTTCATGTCATCTTATGTGTATTGGTTCTGACAGATGTATTGGGTAGAGTTGCTCATGTTTATGGATGCATCTGACTTTAGTTATACTCTCAAAGTACTGGACCTTATCCTCCGCACAAAGCCCCCTTTCTTTCAGCAACATCTATACATTTCCTACTTTCCCAAATTCCTCACTGAGAGCTTCCCTTCAGCCCAAATCCTTTGTCAGCCTGAAAAACACTCACCGCAACATGCAGCTTCCAGGAATGTGAGCAAAGAGGAATTCAACTGGAGAATCCCCAGTGATTGGAAGAGGAGTCTGACAGGAAATAAAAACCTGGAAATTCCTGTCTAGGTAGCACATCCAGCCCTCATCTGAATTACTATTATGCTTTTTTGATGAGACAATGAGAAAAAAAGAAGTAAGTCGATAAGGAAATATAAAGACAGGCTCTGATGGGGTAAAGAAGCTCTCAGAAGCCGGAATGCATCCAGTGGCTTTATTACACAGTTTGAGTGACCTGAACAAGCCAATAAATCCACTCCAGCAACACCCAGACTGTGGGGCATAAATGTCAGCTGTGGATGGGAGTAACAGCTTCTTGTCAACAAGATTGAATATTCAGAAGTTAATTCATTTCTGCAACAACAGCATGATAAAGGCAGAGAGAACGAGATCAATAGAAAGAACCTATTTCAGGTGATCAATATCAAAAAGAAAATGACATTTATATCTGCTGGAGCTTTGCAGTAGAATGGAAGCACGGACGGCTAAAGCCCTGTGAATGAATCCGAGCTCACGCACAAGCTCACACACACTCACTCACTCGCACACCACGGCTGTCTGAACCCTCAATTCTTCCCCACAAACCACAGAATCGTTTCCAGTAGATGGCAGAGCCAAGGCTTTTCCACATATAAGCATTTTTTCTCAGACAATTTGCCAAATGCTTCCTTTAAGGATGTCCATGTGTTTTACTTGGTTACCAGCTGAAGACGGAGGCCAGAGCTCTTTTCCCTGCGCTCGAAGATACAAACAGCACTTTGAAATGAAGAGCTCTGTCAGGGGATGAATGTTTAAGTGATAGTTTCCAGCCCATGTTCATGATTTTACTGGCCTCACATGCTACGGATCAGTTTAAAATGGATATATGTGAATTGCCGGGTACTTAGTGTGTAATTATGCTAAATTAATAATAATTTTTAGAAGAATAAATTATATTTGGATTTACTGAATAGGCAAGAGAGGGAAAATTAGAGAAAGGTAGAACAAAAAAGTCAAATGTGTGATTCATATAAGCAGCAATATGTCAAAAAGGGAGACAAATGACTGAGTGAGAGAGCTAAATCAATATTTTGAGTGTCAAAATAAAAATATATGTAACTTACCTCTGAATTATATCTGAATTATAATGTGTAACAACCAGAGAGGCACTCAAGAGAGACTCAAACCGCTCACACACTGAATATAAAATGTCAACTTTAAAATTTAGAATGTTTTCTCAGCTGGTGATTTAAAATTTAGTTTGCTTAGATGATTCAGACCATCTCTGGGGGTGGAAGATGGTTTAGAATTATTTATCTATTACTTTAAGCCTCAAGTTAAGCATTTATCGACTTTTCATTTTTGCTCATTATTTTAAACATTATCCACTTCTTTCAGATGAGTATGCTAAATTCTGACAATTTCAACTGCTCATCTTTTTTTATTAGCTATTCCTTACATCTTATAAAGACAGAGGTCAAACTGCAAACTGCGTACTGTGCATATAATGCAGTATGTAATACACAGTGGTACGGCAGGCATTTTTAGTTTGTAATATATCACTGTAAAAGTGGTTATGAGGTGGCCCATTGCATTATGGGATATACTACGCGAGGTAGACAGATCAAGTCACTACATACAATCACAACATTGCAACAGTAACAGTATGTGGTCTCAAAAACACCCATATGGCGGTATACAAGCTCACACAGTTTCTAATGTCTAATGGCGGGTTCATACTACACAATTTCTACAGTCTTATAAGATCAATGCAAGGCAAGCTGCACAAAGAGAAATCAAATTTATTTTCTGCATGTTACTCTGTGCAGTTAAATGTACAATGAATCGTAGCCATGACAGAAGTAAATCTGAATGCATTTTAGGCCCTAAATGCAGCATCATTGTGTAATTGGCGTCATTGTGTCATTAGCGGGTTGTGGCTGATTCACAGATGACTTGAAAGTTAGTATTGCTGTAGTGGTGTTTGTGGGCTTTGAAAATAAAATAAATAAAACCATGAAAAAGAAGTGTCTTTCTTCTTTACTTGAGTTGCACATTTTTTCCCTCTGTTTCTTCGTTGTACATGGGGCTGTTGTTGCTAGGCTACAGTCCTGTGTGGAAGCACTGATGTTTACGTCATTTCATGTTGCCTTCCTATTGGTTGGTTAGCTGTTAAAGATTGACGAGCAGCGAGAGGTAGACACATTGTGAGAGGACTCCTCCAAATTTCTGCCACTGCTTGATATCTGCAGTTGCAGATATGAGGCAGCCTGTTGCAGCCTGTCTTTGGTCTCGCAGGAGTTCTATCTTTTATCTTTCCTCCTGTCATTGCGAGCTGTACAACCACCATTTCTAAGCTATGATGGGCGATTTTTCTTACGATAGCACATCTTTAATCTTAGGCAGCCAAAATCGTACGGTGCGAACCTGGCATTAAGCATGATTTATGGTTCTATGCATCAATTATGAACCTAGTATAATGCCACATTGTTGTTGCCATTTATGATGTCGTATGTTGCTGTGCCCCTCAGTAATTACACCACCAAGCATTCTTTTCTGCAGTGCTTTAGCTTACAGTGCTGAGCTTCCTTTTTTTTTTAATGTCCTTAAAACGCTCAGACTTAGCAATGAAACGAATAAAGCATATCTTAAACTGGAGCTGATGAATACTGAGCAACAGTGATTTTTACTGACATTGCTGCAATCTATATTTCCATGAAGAAACAAAGAAAAAGTAGTCACAGGAACTTGGTAAAAAGGAAATACCAGCGAACCAATCACATTTGTTGCAGTACAAGTAAACCTGACATGCAGTAACATTTCTGGAGAGATGCACTCCAGACCACAGCAGATGTTACAGCGTAGGATTTCCCTCTGTGGCGGACATACATCATTGATTCAACACAGAAGCATAAACCAGACTTTAATGAAACATACCGTTTGGTCAACGTAATATGTGTTAGCAACTGTGTCACTGCAGGGCAAAATAAAATTTGTAATAAAAGACATTGGGCCAGTACAGGATACACAAGTCCCACAAAAATAGCATCCACTAGGTGGCAGCACAATATTTTGTTCTTACCCTCGTTGCTAAATCAGTGACATCCAAAAACTGGAGTTTGCTGGTCCTTAAAAACTGGATGTTTAAGCGTCCGCAAAGGCCCAAATGCAGCGTGCTGCCACCTAGTGGATACCATTTTCACGGTGTATTCACACAATGTTGCTCGCATAGCTGAGGTTTAGAATTTGACCTTGTGTTAAACCCCTAAATAGATGTAAGAAAGCCAGGTGACCTTTTAAACTACATTACACCGTTGCTGAAAGTTAGCATGATCTCAGTTGTTGTGTCTTCAAAGAAAATCACTTAAATCAATAGAGGTCTCTTATCTGGTGAGTTTTAAACACAAGTCTTTATATATCTATTTAGTTTTTTTGTTTTTGTATCTCGCCCTGCATGTCTGCTGTGTTGACCTCATTTAGGTCAATGCAGGCAGCTGCCTCTCAATAAAGATTAACCGAAGAATACACACTAATTGTGCATCTTTTATTTGCCAGGATCACTACACAGTGCAGAAACATGTTCAAACAATCAAGACAAAGCCCTTGATTAGGTGGTTGAAATAAAATCTTTACATCAGCTATCTTAATGACAGCAAGATTGAACAGATGTCCTTGTTATTACAGTGTATGAGTATATTATTTGGTGGCTGTAAAATCAATTCAGTACGTAAAGCAGTTGACTTCATACTGGCTGGACTGACTCTGCAGTGTTAACGTTGACTTTGTAAATACTTTTGATTTTCAGCCAAACTCATACTTGTGACGTGCTCGATTTCAAGCATGTAACTTGAAACGTCGTGGTTTCGATAGTACTCGGTTTGGGTGCAGCTATGTTGTTTTTGAGCATATCATTTAATTTACAATCAGTTTACTAATTATTAATATGTATGAGACCAGCAGAAGGATGTGCAACAGAAGTGAACTACATGGAACGCCATTTGTAAGCCAGTGGAAAAATTCTTCCAGTCTTGGGATAAATGTGATGAGGAAGGATTCATAATTTGCCAACTTGCCAAAGTTTGCTACACTGATGAGGTGAAGAATATGAGGCGGATCCAGGAATTCAGGTTCCGGCCTAAACAGAATCAAACAAAACCATTAACTGGAAATATTGAAACGATGGGCAACATAACATCTTTGGCACTCCATACGCATGAGTACTCATAGCAAATGTGGATCTCTAATGTGCTTCAAATATTTATTTTATAAAATGAAAATTTCCAGCCACTTGTTGCTTGTTTGTATATGAGTGGGCCACTGTGGTAAGCCTCTGCTGCTGGACTAACAGTTTACTGAAGCGCTGCGAGGTGGATGAGCATCTGGAAGACAGTGCTGACTAACGCTTCGTGAGACCTCGTTAAACTACGACTGGGGGCCCAATCTGTCTCAGCCCCTCGGTATGTCCCCGAGCTGTCCGTGCTAATGTCTGACCTGTCATTACACTGGTCCAGTTCACGCCGTGTTGACATGAGCTGTCAGCAGATCAGGACAGAGCAAAAACACCCGTTTCATTATACCTCCAAATGAGAAAAGAAGAGAAGCCTTTTATGTCATGTTTGTGTTAAAAAAGAAAGAAAGAAAGAAAGAAAGAAAGAACAGGGTAAGGTTGTGGGTTTATCATGAGAAAGCTGTAAAAAGAACACCGAAAGGTCACTGGTCACACTCAGTGAATCATTCAAATTGGTAATTACAAAACTTTCATTTTATTTTTCCCCACCTCTTAGAGATGTGCAACAGAAATATAAACCAACTGACTGGATTCAATAATGGCTACCATAAATGATTTATCAGAAGAATCAGTTTAAAGAGCGCTTAAACTGATATATATTGCACTTTCTGAGGAGAGGAATAGAGTAGCAGAGCTACAAAAAGTCGTCATCGACTGCAAGTCTCACAGGCTAAGTAGGCTCAAAGAAGTAAATAAGAATATGCATTTTAAATTACACCAGAATAGGAATCATGCACTTTACGTCACTCTGATGTCAGTTGTAATAATCAGTGATTTGTTTCAGACACTTTTGAGGAAAAAAAATACGTTCTGATTCCCAGATGTGAGGATGATTTTCTTCACATAAGACAATTGACTAAATGATCTTACAGGGTGTGGACCCCTGGCATGATTAAGCTGTCAGTCTACGGATGTGATCGCCAATCAATTTAGCAATTATACACCTAATGCTCTCCACACTGAATGATAATGACATTACTTGTTATTTACTTGTTTTGACAACATTTTCACAGGTTTTACATCTACTTCAGTGTCATGTTGATGCTATTTCAAAGCTTCACTTTTCTTCAGACTGCAGCTTTTAAACTCAAAGTGTCATGAATAGTTGGTGTTGGCTTGATGTTACTGCCACACACTCGTCTGTCCTTGTAATGTGTGTTGCAAGAGTGCCAACCTCTTCATCTTTCTGAAACCACGCTTAGTAATGTGAAAACAAACCACTTGTTCACACACTCTTTGATTTCTGCTGTCGTTCAGTGTTGTAAGACCTGATCTTTGCTGTGAAATGATCATTATCTGGCTGTATTGATCTTCCCCTATCTGTCTACATTTTACTTCCAAACCTTCCACACCATCTTGTTTTTTTATCCATATTCATTGCAGTCTTTTATTCCCTTTACCATCATACATTAACTATAATCTCTATCTTTCATTACAGAAGAATCTACTATTTCTGACTAGAGGTCTGTATCTCTATCAACCTCGGGCCACCTGGTTATATAAGATCAGCCAGACCACCATCATCCACAATAACCCATCCTGCCTCTGTGGAGGTGACAAAGACCCTCAGGAGACCAAAGTGGATACTTATGGAAGCAGTGTGTCAGCTCAATAAACAGCATTTTATTGGCAGGGGACTGAACACACTGCTGTGGAAGTTATCAACAGAGCATCTTATTGCTGCTGGGAGACATTAATAAAGAGAGGAGAGTGGAGGAGAGGAGAAGATTAGCGACCTCATCAGTGTGAGCATGCTTTTGTCTGTGCAAGAGCGGCATTTCTGTGCCCTCGTAGCTGGAGTGTATCTGTGAATTTGCTTTGAAATTGTGAGATCATCCCTCGGTCACTGTTGTTTCACTATTAATTATATAGTGGAGGAGCCAGAAAATATAATTTAATGATTAAACAGGCTCACATGTGGTTCTTGAGGACAAAAAAAATCCCCAAAACAAAACAAAAACAAAACAAAACAAAAAACACATTAAAAATTAGCTCTAATTTTTAATGCCGGAAAAAGTAATATAATAAGTAGCCTATTTAAAAAGTGACCACATCTTAGTTTCTTTCTTTTTTTTTTTTTAAATGTAATTAAAACCGAAATTAATTTGGGTCATTTTGCAGTTTGAGGTCCAACAGATCGTAAGATAAATTACTTATTTTCTCTCAACATGTGTCTAATTGGGTGTCTGCCATAAAAGCTTTTCTATAAACAAGCAATATAAGGGGTCACATATCAGTGGTTGACAACAGCCTGTGTATTTTAATGTAAAACCTTGATTTCTTTTCATTCAGTGCACAATCCTTCCAACAGTCAAGGGCCAATCACATCTTAATTTATCTTATGAAAATTTAAAGCTAGTATAGAATATAGAAAAGAATAGAATAAAATGTATTCATCCTCAACATAACAACAATAAATGTGCATAAATAAGAGTTAAAAGTCTAGTTACACCAGCTTCAACTCCTGAAACATCTGAAACGTTGACCCTTGCATTACATAATTATTCCGCTCACTTATCCGTTTAGAGAGAGCATTCTTGTATCAAAAGTAAATAAATAAATAAATAAATAAATAAACAAACAAACAAATGAATAAATAAAAAACAAAGAAGAAGAAGAAAAGAAAAGTTTAAAACAAAGTTTTACCTGTACCATTCCAACCCCTTGTCGTAGAAGCGGTCAAAGAAGTGCGGCTCTGCGCCCACGGCTCTCACATCTGGATGGATGCGCAGGAACTCCAACAGAGCCCTTGTTCCACCTTTCTTCACCCCGATGATGATAGCCTGAGGAAACTTTTTGCTGCCAAAACTATTAGCTATAGAAATGTTGTTGGATGGCGCATCGCCTCTGGAAAGCTTTGACAGCTGCTCCCGGACAATGGAGACCGGGGACGAGTCGCGCGCCCCGAGCTGCTCGCCGTCATGCCCATCACCATCACCTAAGAAAATTTGGTTTTGAAGATTGCTTTGATGGTCATAGAGTACAGGTCTTGGCAGGGAGTCACAGTATCCGTTGAGGCAATAAAAGAGGTAAGTGAAGATAATGATCATGGTAAAGAAGACGGACAGCTTGGACTGCGCCTTCAGGTGTCCAAAGTTGAACGCAGCTCTCCATTTACTACATCCCATGGGTCGCAATCATGAGCGCGAGGACACAAAGCACGAAACATGGCATATTAACTGGCCTCATTCTACAGTCTTAAGAGTTACTAAGCGGACTGGTGGTGCGCACTTTGTGCCTCAAAAGCAAGTGGCGCAAAACTTGCCCAGAGCGCGTGAAAAAGCTCCACATATCCCTGGATCTAGGTCTCTTTCAGAACGTCAGAGCCTCAAAGGCAACATGTCGATGTCTTTAATGAGTCCAGCGTAGTGCCAGCCACGCTGCGAATGGGTGTCGCGATGCGCTCCGTTCCGTCTGTGCGCTCCCGCGGCTCCCTGGCAGCGCCTCTATAGGAAACCCTTAACACCCCCTTTCCTGTCTGACTGCCAAACCCACGCCCTGTTTATCAAACACACGCCCCTTCCATCCTTCCTTCTTCACCTCGTGCCACATTAATATAACAGAAAAAAATAATTAACAGCAGTGCACCCTCCCCCACGGTGACAGAGAGGAAAACGCCCTCAGATCAGATTATTATTTTAGCAATGTTTGAGAACTTTAGTTCTATTTAATTGTATTTAATGCAGTCCAAGGAGCGAGCCCACCTGGAATGATGAAGAATGGTTATTGGCTGATAATAGCTGAAGGCAAAGAACATGGTTTCATTTCAATTTTTATTAAACTGGACTGATCTCCAGGTTTCCTCGGCTCACATTTTGTATGAGCAGCCACTGACCACCTGCTGTCTGCTGGACAGACTGACCACACACCCCTTTGGTGCCAGCCATGACACACACACATTTAACCCTGTCATCCCTGGACAACTGGCTCAGACAGGTGTCATCAGCTTTCCCTTTTTCTTCTCTCCCTCTGTGCTTTTGTGTACACATGTGACACCACAGTAAACAAACATGACATCAAACATCAAAATCGCCCTCTCCTGGCTAATTGCTATATGACGATTAATATTGTCAACATTTTAAGACTAAATCAGTCCTTCAATGTCTGAAATCGGCTCTTGTCCGATTGACTGGATGGCTGGAAAAAGTTCCAGCTCCTCGTGGCCCTGAACCAGACAAAAAATGATGGATGGATAGAAAGTTAGATATGACCGAAAGAAAAGTTTCATGTAAAGTAGCTGCAGTGAAAGGAGAAAATGATCTCTTCTTTTCACTACCTGGAGGTCAGGGTTTTGAATTTATGAGTCCCTTGAAAGTCAGTCCATTTGTTTTTGAATCTCAAAAAGAAGACCGAAAGACACTGATGACATTTTCAGCAGTGACATAAACAGATCAAATGTCTGGGTCACTTCCCTCCTGTGATCTCTGCACGGAAGGTCTATTATTGCTCTAAAAAAAACAAAAAGAAAAAGAAGAAAAAAAAGAGAGAGACATTTTTCCCTTTACAACCTTAGGATGTTTGCTAATGATGGCCCACTATTCATCCCTTCAAATTGGTCCTCAGAGTCTCACAGCTACAAACTGATTAACGCTCAGTTTTGTGCTCAGTCTGTCTGTCATTGTTTCAGTGTGGAGTGAGAGCGAGAACAAAAAACTGCTAGAAACAAAACATTTTTACATATTTCCTCCTCCTCAGTCTGACTTTGTCCTCTCAGCGTGACGAGTGAGCATGCCACTTGAGCTTACTTGTGGAATTCATGAAGCAGTTGATTTTGTTGTGGCACAGGTGAACGCTGCAATTTGCGCATTTGTACCGAGTCTGTGAGGACTTCCTGTGTTGGAATAGCTTTGGCTGAACCTTGATGTTTTTTCCTCTCAAACTCTGATCATCATATCTCCTCCTGCAGTCAGCATACTGCTGCTTTCACCACCTGGTGTAGAAAAAAGAAATCATGACTTTTTATTAGTATTATTGGTCCAAGGGCGTTCCTTTATTGAATGATTTATAGTACCCAGACTATGTGTAGATAATCTGGTAATACTGACCAGAAAGGCCCCCCTCCCCACCAGCTTTTATTCATTAAACAACAGTTAAACTAAAAAAGAAATAAAATTATAATGTGGACTCTGCTACACCTTTGTCAGCAGTACCTTGAGGTATTCATTTCCTATGTGACTTTATCAGTTTCTCAGATCATTCAGGGGGAATTTTGTCCATTCCTCACTTTCACTTTATTGAAATTTTATTTCTTTCATTTATCCAAAACTGTTTTAAAGTCTCACCGCAGCAGTGTTTAAGTCTGGACTTTGACTAAGTCCTGCTTAATGTTTATGATTTGATTCTTTTATTTTTCAGTCACACTGCTGTAGAGTTGCTGTGCTGCTTTCATTCACTGAATCAATTTTGACGTCATAATTCCTTTGGCACTTTTCTGTCATTCCCATTAAATTCATCCTGAATGATTCCAGTTGACTGTTTATATGAGATGTTACCGAATTTGACCTCCTCTTTATGCATAACATACTTATGTACCCTCAAGTACGTTTGCGACATGCACAGATAAGGCTGTATTGTTTTGCTACATTTTTAAAATCCATTTAAAATAGGGGTTTGTTGTTGGTATTTTGCTTATTTTAATGAAGCAATGTCACAGCTTTACACTGCTACACATTTTCTGCAGTGCATAAATCTGTATATCTGACACTGAATAATGTATTTTCTTTTTCTTTTTTTTAAGTTTATCTAGTCACTGATAGGTTGGATTTTTGAATGTTTTTGATCTGATAATTAAATGGTTTATTTCACATCTTTTAATCTGATTGAAATCTTCAGTCTGGGCATTTTTATTCTGAAAGGGTTGTTTTTTGATATTTAAACTGATCAGAATACCGTCGTCTAAACATATTCAATGATTGTAAGACGTAGATATAGATCAGCACCCTGTATGTAGGGAAAAAAAAAGGATGATAAGTGGGTACCGTATCCATCACAACATCATCCTCCTGGTTAACCTTACGTTTGATATGAGTTGGGAATGAAAATGTACTGGTATTTCATGGTCTTTTTCTAAATCTATATAAAAATTATGCCATTATTGGCATGCAGTTGATTCATGGCAGCACGCTGTAGGTTCATGTTTAATCCATTTGAAAGTGGCTCAAAAATTGTGCATAAAAAACTGATTTTTACACTGAAGATTGAACGTTTAAATCCACCTGGAAAAGAAATTCGGAGTAAACCTCAATAGAGACACATCTCCAGCTCGAATCTTTAGATATGAGGTATTTACCACCCAATTTGACCAACACAGTCCTGTATGTTGGACAGTGTTTTTCCCCTTTCATGAAAGGTGAACTTCCAGTGTTTCTCATTATTCTTGATTTAAAGGTTCCCAGTAGCCTTATTTTTAAGCGTATTGCTGAGGTAGGCTGAAGTTCACAACAAACACTAAACCGAATGTGAGCACTAATTTTCAAGGACCACGCTGGACGTGAACTAAAACTAGTTTTCGACTTTATACGTATAAATCACAAGCGATTGGCACCTTCACCCTATATATGTGAAGACCTACATGGCAGCACGCCCATTAGGATGATAAATCTGAAAGAAATAACAATACCTATCGATCCAGGCCTCCTTCAACATGGCAGTCTGTCAATTTCGAAGAGTCTCCAAAACCGAGAAGACATCATTTACCCTTCTGTAGTCTTCCAACGCTCCTTCATATTGATCTATTGTGATGCTGGAAAACAGTCGTTCACAAGACGTGCCACTCTGTAGTCAAAGTGATCAATAATGTGGGTTTGTTTTGTGTTCCTTATGCGTGTCGTAGAGAGCAGTGATTTCCTTAGAGAAGGTAGGATGCTTAAAGAATTTGGATTTTTGAAGAAAAACTGTAGTCCTGTTTCCTGATACCAGAAACAGTTGTTAGTTCAGTGGTCTAATTCCTTGATTTTTTTTCTCCCCACCATCAACCAATCACCAGAGCCCAGGCTACTTGATTGAATTTAATGTAATTTTAAGTCTACACAGCTGCATACGAACAGATCTGGTGAGGTTTTAGGAGTGGAGTGGAGGAAATTAAAATCATCTCAGTGCATTCCCGTGTTTGTTGCTGTGCAGCTAAGCACCAGGACCGCACAAGGTCAAATTATAAACTTCTCAAGATTCATCTTTAAACTTTTCAAGCACTTCACTCGACTTGTGCTTCCTTATCACATTAAAGAAGATGGTGTTTTGTTGTAAAGAACCAAAATTGTGTTGTTTTTTCTGAAAGCCTACAGATATGCAATGAAAGAAAAAGTACATATCTTTTATTTCTTGAAACCTGTAATTTGTCAATAGTTAGATTTCTTTCTTTTAACTCTTCAAATCAAGAAATCTGGTTTCTCTGAATTTGCTTTTTACCCACAGTTAAAGATTGGAAAAATAGCAAAATATCAATATTAAATATATGTGTGAAGCTAAAGAACAGATAAGGTATAATTTGTTCTTATACAGCTGAGGATATTAATAATGTCAAACTAAATCTGACAGGAACAGTTTGTAATGATACCTCAGCCTGGTAAGCACAATTTTAAATGCAGTGGAACATCATTATTATAGTTATTTTGTTATGAACTCATTGAACTTCATGAATGAAGTTAGAAAACACTCATGCAATCAATAAAAAGTGTTTATTTGTGCTTTCTTTCTTTCTTTGGGTGAAATTGATGCATTATAGTGTAGATCTCGCTCAAGAGTGAAAAGCACAAGTAAATTACTTATGTTACTGTCGCTGTATGTTCCACGGGCTATTTTCACTGCATGTTTAATAAATGAACATGCCATTACTGACATTTAGAAGTAGCACCGCTGCATTATATCACACAGAACATTATCATTGCACTCTAGATCAAAATGTTGACTAATTTTAAAAGCTGCACGTCCCTTTTTGCAGACTTTGCAGGAGATTGCTGGTGGACTTGGTCTTTGACCCTATGTTGGTTTTACAAACTCATATCACGTTGCATGTCATCTCCAACTGTGCCTTTAGTGAGACAGGCCAAGGCCACACATAACAGTTTCATTTTAAGCTCTCTGAATTATTTCATTTTTCCAACCAAAATAACGCTTTACGTCAAACTGAAAACATTAAAATTGAAGCGTTTTCATGGATTTTAAAAATCTGTATCCCTGCTTATCATACTAATCATAAAGGTTTCATGTATATTACTGTGTCTTTATTTGCTCATTTAATCACCTGATTCATATGATGACTTCAGGAAGGTGCTAAGAGACACTAAAAAATAAAATCATAAGTAAAAAGCCATGACCTGAAAAATCAACACACAACGAAATCAACAACAAAAAGGTGGTTTGTTGATACCATATTGTAGACTATCTATGGTCAAAAACATCCTCGTAACTGTAGCGTGTCATATTGTGTAAATGAGTTCAATGTACAGTCTACCATCTAATGGTCCCACTTCATGGGAACTTTGGCCCATAATGACAGCAGGAGAACAGGTGAACACCTGAACTAAGGTATTCTCTCTGTCTTTGACACACACCTGTGTTTGAGAGCGACATACTCCGAGTTGAATTCCTTCCCACCCCTGTAAGGTCTGTGGTTGTGGGGAGGAAGGCAGCTGTCCCTAATGACGACCCACGTCTGCTGCTAGAAAGAAACAATCTGTTTTACGTGTCTTGTTTCTGTTCCTGAGATTTTTTAATATTCACTGACATGACAGCAAATGATGTGTTACTGATTTTTAAAATTCTTCTTCTTGTTTTTCTTCTAATTGTGCTCAAACATCCTGCTTTATTGATCTTTTTTTTTTTAATAGCCGTCCATTGTCATATTTTACATCCTATCTGATAGTTTCCATGTTCCAGGTCAAAGTGAGTGCACCAGACTTCTCAAAATGTCCAGAAGGGCATTGTAGTCATTGTCTCCCAGCAGAATAGAGACATTATTCCACTATTGTACTGGTTTACAATGGCTACAATAAAAAAGACGACTGATGCTATCATCAAAGGACCTGTTAACTTACCTGGATGGAATGTGTCTGACACCGAGTCTGAGTCACACAGAAACTTGTCACCAAAATCCTCCCCCCATTCCTGCTTTGACATGTAAAGGATTAAAGGATGAGTTACACACAAAGGAAAAATATTTAAAGAAAAAGCGTTTATGCTTTCAGTGTTAAATGTGTCTCGATTCTTAAGTAACCCAAAGACTATCATATATCTGATCTTACACAGTTGGCTCCTCAACTTCCAACTATAGCACAAACTGTTTATTTGGTGAAAAGTTATAGAAGAGTTGTTTTTCAACCTGAAATGGTGTGCGATAGTGTCTATTTCTATAAGCTCCACCCAAAAACAGTGGCTACTTCTCAGGATGGTCCCGACTAGAAATAAATACAACCAAAACTGAATGTGTCCATCTTTTGCCCAGTGCTCCACCTCAGGAAATCTGATTTGGTACTTTTTTTCTGAGAAATAAACAGGTAAAGACAAATAGAAGGAACTGCAGTGGTCACGCTAGGTCTGCTAATTATATTTTCACAGTAGCATGATGATTTAAGTCTTTATTCTCTGGTCTCTTATAGTAGTCCATGAAAATAGCATCAATGTTTAAAATGGAAGCCAGTGATGATCAGAGCTATGTTTTCAGGCCACATTTGGTTATAAAACATCTAAAAGTCTCAGCAGAGCAAGAGAGTGACAAAACTAGCTGCGTTGCATGAAATCTGAATGGCTCCTTTCATTTCAATTCAATTCAATCCTTTCTACGTGTCAGTCTTGTCTCTGGTCTTAATGACAATAATGGCACATTAAATAAATGATAGTGTCTCAAAGAAGTTACAGACCAGTCATGTTTCAATAGTTACTAACCCGTATTAGCCTAGGAATCTAGATGTCAGGGATTGTGGGGATGAGGCCCATCTCATTTACAAAATGGTGAGAGGCAGCTGGTAAACTTGTTCTAACGATAAAGGAAGCTTTTCTAGAAGAAATCTGAACATGATTATGATGATGACTATATATATATTTAACATGATTATAACCATCTAACATCAGCTGTAGTGGTTTTTGAAGATATTGGTTGAGTGTTTAAGCATACGGGTAATTCTCAAATTCTACGTGCAAAAAAGGCATCAATCGTTGGAGTCCATTTTTATCCCTCTCCATCAAATTCTTCTCCACAGCACTCTCCTGCCGCTCTGAATACATCACTTTGTATGTTGCTCTGATTGGTTGTAATGCTAACCAGCTAAGTTCAGAGGCAGTTTGAGAAGCAACTGGTGGAGCTGCCTCCTGGCTCGTTTTCAGACCCTACATCCGTCTAGATGCGAGTCCGATCTATCAGCTTAAACCAGTACCGCCTTCCTGATGTAAAAATAGTGAATTCTGCAACATGTAGATGTTGGCAGTTGACAGAAGCCCACATTATTGATGTCATGATGGCTACTTCTATTTCTAAGTTTTTCCTAAACCAGGACAGCTTCTGCTGAGGAATGTCCCGCTTCCTGGCCCACACCTGTAGGGCCCCTGCTTTAAGCTTTCTGCGGTCTGGTCATCGTCCAAAAAGGCTTTGCCAGCTGTAACACATACAGCATTATCAACAAGCATGTTAGCAGCTATAAAGTTTAAAATGTTAAAGGTCAAAATCTTTCATTGTGTATTAGAATATAATGTTTAGCTATCGATAATTATAGACTAAAGGTAAAAGCTGCTGAGATTCAGATGAGGAGGAAGTGCCTTGATGTAAGCTAATAGCCGCTGGTGCTGTTACCAAAAAACATCCCTGTTTCTATTAAAATCTCTGCTGAAGAAGTGTAAACATTTTCTTTCATTAGGTGGCCAAATGTAGAACTTGATACTTCAAAATACCAGCTCTCATACCACTTGCCAACATCACAGGGGCCATATCCACTTCTTATTTACAATTGATGCCTGTAATCATTTCATTACAAGCATCAGTTAGCATTTGCTTTGAATTTTAGTGGCGCTGCGGTATTGGATTCAGAACATTACAACTATAACAGGATATCCTGAAGGGAAATTATTGCCAGTTTTCATGGGACATAAATTCAAGTCACTTTCATCTATTCATCTGTTTTTCTCAGTGTAATCTGGTGATTAATCCTTTGGTGCACCTTCAAAAAAGTTACGTTAAAGTCCCCTTTTAAAACATTTTCTTTTTAACCAGAATCAGTCATAATCATACGTAAACAAATATTGATGAATATTTTAAATTTTTGACCCTTAAAATAAGGGTTTTGTTAGGATGCAACTCAGTTTTATGGAATTATATAACACATTTATTATAACCCATTAAGTGATATATTTTCAGTATAGTATACTGGATTATTTATGGTTTGAATACTGCAGCCTGGTATATGTGAAAGGTTAGCAGTAACATTTATTTATATGCATTATTTATTATTTGTGTCAAATTCCATGAAATATATTAAAGCAAATTCAACACATAAATGTGTGCTGAACAAAAATGAGATATAAAAATGTTATAAAAGTGTTTTTTTTACTTCTTCAAATCAGCAATAGTATTATTCATATGTATCAAAAATTGATAAAATAAATAAAAAAATAGTGAATTAAATGGATTTCAATGTGCACATTTTTGTGCGTAGGGTCTTAAATGTGAGTATTTTACTTCACATTGTTTACAATATTCTAAAAATGAAAAATACATTAAAAAAGGAAGAACACTGAAAAATGCACATCCTTTCGTATATTATCAATAGCATGCCTGAGACAATGTTAAAATATGTTATAAATTAAAATCTAAAAAAAACCTGTGGCAGTAGATGAAAAGTCCACATTTCAGTTATTAGGTCTTTATTTGCAGCTCAGAGGTCAATTACGACAGCGCTAATTACTAAGTAGCTAAAGTGATGGCAGCCAGCCATTTATCACAGTCAGCTGTCAATGATAAGACCACGCCCCTAATTATGTATAATTGCTTTAGACTATACTGTACAATTTTACCTCATGGACTACATAAAAATGTCACCCACGTACAGTTGTCATGGATGCGAAATCTAAGGAGACCAACATCATATTTTGAACCAGGTTGTAAATATTTTTATTTTTTAAATTTTACATGTTAACATGGGGTTCAGCGTACATTTGGAGTCAGTTCCTAGTGGTCAGTTAAGGAAATGCCATTTTCTTCAGACCCTCTGTCCATTAACAAAAGACTTCAGAAAACACCGAGCAAATTCTTTGATTGACATTCACGTTCATTCTCCATCAAAAACAGCACAAGAATTTGCAAAAAAAAAAAAAAAATTACACACAAACAAAACACAGATACAGTACCGACCGTTGTGTGAAAGCCAGTTGCAGGGCCATATTTTCAGCCGTAACTGCAGGGCAGAGCTCTGCGGCGACCTGGTTAAATATAGGGCACAGCAACACTGTACATTATCACATGGGTGTGGCTATGAGCTTGCTGCTTTCAAAATGTTTTCAATAGAGGAATAACGAAGGCACGTAAAGTGCCAGGCATGCCTACACATGACTGTTGCCTCACTGTGTGACATGGGGAAATAAAACAGCAATCATAAAAACTGTTTACCAGTTACAGGAGAAAAAAGAGCAGCAGTGAGATTCAAAATGAACATTTTAAAATTTAGACTTTTGCCACACTGAACTGGAGTCACACAATGGGCATAGCCTGAAAAGAAAAGTACTATTCTACACAGAGTAAACTGTAAAGAACTGTAAAGCTCTCAGTTTTAGAGGGGAAAAAAGAAAAGAAAAAGAAACTTTACAAGTACAAATGAGCTTCAGATGTTTTTTGCTTTGTGGAAACATTCTGGTTTTGCATTAACACAAGTATTTCGTCTCTCATTGGGTCTTTATAAATGTAGTCTCAATGTAATAAGATTGGGGAAAATCCATAATGAGCTGCTGAGTTTTGCTGACAGCTTGTTGACTAATCGCACGCTTCCTATATTTAAAACCCATTTATAACCATGAAGGCAAATATCACAGGATGAGATAAGGCTTCAGGTGTGCCACGCAGCTTTGAGATTCAGACAAAACAACTTAAAGGGAAACTATCTTATCTCTTAACAGCTGACATTATGTGACATGATTGGTAGAAGAAATCAGTTTGCTTGGCTTTGGAAAAAACAAAACAAAACAGAAACAAAGATATATTGTTAAGCAGACAAGAAAAGTACCTTTTTAGAAACCAAGTAGCTCTGTTGCCTAAATCTGACCACATAAAATTATACAATTTCTTTCTTTCTTCTAGAGGAAAGTTCCATGACTGACTTCTGCCTGAAAAGCCTTGTTAAAACATAAAAGGAGGAATTAATATTTTCTTTTTTTGACACATTAGCTTAGCATTAATAACTGTAGCTGCTTATTAGAGTTCCCATTTTCACTTAGGCCTACTAAATTAAGCTAACTGTCAAAGGTCAAAGACAGAAAATAGCCAAGCAAACTTGAAAGTGTTTCAAAAAACTGCCAATAACAGAGTTCCTAACATGTGAAAATGTTTCTGTAAAAAGCTGAGTAATGGAAGAGTGTATTTTGGGATTTCAGGCTAAGCTGCGGTGCAGTATGCTAACACCTATGATCATCTTTTTTTATTCTGACAGAAAGCATAACATTGAGTTTCTTATCTACTTCTCAACATGAAAACAGCACATTAGGAAAAACAAAACAAAACAAAACAACAACAACCAAAACTTGAATAAAGAGAATTGAGGTTATATCTGACATCAAGGTTTATTGATGATAACAACGCCATCAATGAGTCACCTGTCAGCAGTAAGCTATCAGCTTCTCCGATAAGTTATCTGTCAGGTTTCATTCGAGGTAATAAGAGCTCTCAGTAAAATATGCTGATAAGGGCCATGGGACAGCCACTCCACCCTGTTCCCAGGTTAAGTTGCCTTAATGTTATTTAATGCAGAAATGTGCTCTGTTGATCTTCTTCCTCTACATCAAATCCAAACATTTAGCTTTAAATGCTACAGCTACAGTCAGTGCAATTTACTGCACACAGCAGAGTATATTTCCAAAACCATATGATTCCGTGATCTACAGCCATGACGTCACTCGTGCAATAAAAAGTGGCCTATAATCATGCTGGTCACTTCTTCTCTGTGCTATGGAAGACCATGATATATCAGATATATCAGAAGCTTGACACAACAGTCAGTAAGAAGAAATACAACATGCTTTGATAATCTGCTGGCGACTATCGGTGCCCAAGGACGAAATAAGACTCTCTGTTTTGAATGCAGGAGCTTTTTATAGTCATATCTCATGCCTCATAGTCTTTTATTTGATTATTGTATCGTCGCAGCAGAAATCAGTGGCCTGGAGCATGTGAGGCTTCAGGAAAACGGTTTCATCCTGGAATTATACCTCTACAAGCCTGAGCCTGACCCACTAAAAAGATACGGAGCCTAAACAAACACAACCTCCTATACCAGTACCACCACGCACACACAAATAAAGTAAATAATAGAAACAAAACAAAACAAAACAGTTCAGGTCTGCAGCAGAGGCCAGGAGAAAAGCTCTTGATTAAATAGTTTTGTGGAGAAAGTCACCGCGGTTCAGGGAGCTCAGCTGCTTTGAAGCCACTTGCTGTTTTACTCTGTTATCTGCTCCGGGATTGAAGATAAACTTAGGCACGCTCAGAGACGATGTTTACAAACAGTGATAGCAATAAAACAGTGATAGCAATGCGTGCAGGCAAAAAAAAAAAAGAAAAAAAAGAAGAAAAGCTGTCTGGAAAGCAAATCACACATTTGATTGTTCAGATGATGGAGCTTTAAACCTACTACAGCCAGACACGTCTGCACATGTGTGCAGCCTTTTATTATCTCATTTCTATTTCTATTTTATCTCTGAGGTGTCATTTTATTAAATGACACTGAAATATTTTCTTCCCCAAAACTTTACTTCCTTAGTATATGCAACACTGACATTGTGGACGTATCTACCCAGGCTTTCAAAAACAGTTCTTGTTTTGTGATCTTGTGAAAGAAAGGCTGCTGGCTTAGAAGGGACCATAGACAATATAAAACAAACTGGACAAACCCAGATGACATCACCTATAGGTGTTGTGAAAAGAGGCCTGAGTGTTCTACCTGTTTACAGCAGTGTTAACCCTTTGATGCACCCAAGCCCATTTTTTGTATTTTTGGCCTTTGATATCTTGCATATTTAATCTTTGTTCTGTGCATATCAGTAATTATATATAACATTGTACATTTTTTATGCATTTTTTTTAGCCTTTTGTAAACAGCATGAACTGAAATACTCATCTTATCGATCCTTTGTACGTGTGCTTATAGGAATCCATTCAAATCACTCCTTTTGATCCTGCTCTAAGTTGCATCATGACAAAAACTAAATGAACTAAAACTAAAAAAAAATAAAAAATTCATAATTATTGGATATGTATGATAAGTATAATTTTTTTCAAATAATTTTTAAGTAGCATTTTTTAAAAGAGATCCAACCAAAGACAACAAACACAAAATTAAGAGAATGAAAACGAAAGAGATGAATTAATTCCCCAAACATATACACTTTTTTACTTGCCATACACTCAAATACTTTTGTCATCTTTCCTGTGTACAAACAAGCAGAAATCTTTGAGGAAAGGCTGTCTGAAAGTGTTCACATTTATCCCAATCTGAACTGCTTCCCTCTCAGTGATGGCAGTCTTTTCATGCCAACTTCAAGCCTTTTGATGCCATAATTATGCCTTTGATGTGACTGAATGACACATTGCACAAAGAAGTCAACCATTAATTTCAACTGCCTGCAGCTTCAGTTGTAGTAAACTGTACATTTGCAAATTTAGACTTGATGGACATCTGAAACTATTTTTCTCTGATAAATGATGTAGATCGTATTATACCAAGACATTTAGACAGAGGCAGACACAGAATGCATATACTTTCGGATCCACTGTGAGGCATCTTATAAGAAATGTAATAGACCAGAAGAGCTCCTTGTTCCATTTTAAGTCAAATCCCATCTGGAGGTAACAAGGTGCCAATACCTTTCTTTGTATTACTTTACCTCTGACATATTGAGCAACCCTGGATCTCCTGGTATGATGAATGGGGATACTGTACATGTGTGGGGTCTGCAGGGATGTGAGAGGCTGGGGACACACCGCAGACCTTGTGAGCTGGGCATTACACTTGACAGGCGCTATGGTATATGTCAGAACATCAAGATGGATGGTGGATATTTGCTACGTGTCCAGAGGATGAAGCATAATTTAGCCCAGTTGCTGGGTGGATGTTGTTCCGCTGACTGAGTAGTTAGCTGCTGGTGAGTTAATGCGGTTTGCAGCCAACGCATGATTCAACTTCCTGACGTATGGTATTCATCTGGCAGGAATAGGATGGTTACACATTTTCACACAAATGTATGGTTTTCGTAACCAGGTCTGCCAACCCCCCTCCCCCAGCTCAAGGCTACACTTGTGCAAAAGTTAGTACATCCTCTTTTCAATAGAAATCATTTGATTATAGTGGGTCCTCATATTAGCCTTTATCATCTCCAGCACTTGTTCCTGCATTTTAATCGGATTGATTTTTTTTTTTTTTTCAGCTGTTTTAGCTTAAGGACAGACTTACATTTACCTCTGAGTTACTCTTGGATACAGAGGAGGTCATGGTCGATGGTTCTGTGGGTGCATTTTTGGTTCAAACAACTCCACTTTGGTCTTATCTGTTCACTGAACATTGTTCCAGAAGTCAAGTGGTTTGTTCAGATTCAGTCTAGGTAACGCAGGTTGTGCTTTCATGTTCTTTTTTAGACAGAAGAGGCTGTCTCATGGCAACTTATCCAAGCAAATTGTATTTGTTCAGTCTTCTTCTAATTATGCTGCTCAACTGGACTTCAGTATGAAATATTCTCAGTGGGGTTTGTCACTTCTGATATGTTGTGCTTTCAACTGTATTTTTTTGCATTTTTCTGAGCGTTGCATGACCTAACCTTGGGTTAAAATTTGCTGGGATATCCACAGGAAGCAAATGCTTTCAACTCATTAAATGGTAAATGGTAAAGAAATGGTTTTATAATCCTTTTTCAGACTCATGTGCAACTACAGCTGCTTCTCAAAAACCATTGCTTATTTCCTTCCCTTTTGGTATTGTGTTAAGACAAATCCAAATGCTTCAGATCAGGAAACTGCCAAAAGATTTACTTTTAAAGAGGTCTAAACACCTGCTCATGATCAATGTTTTAATGTCAAGCAGGATTGTGTTGCCTTACGAGTCTTTTGGAAGCAGAAAGGAACTACTTAATATTGCCTGAAATACTTTTTTTTTTTTTTTGGGCTAATTTCCCCATGCTATTATTTTTAGATAAATAATAGCATGGTGAAGAAAGTTATTTTGTTTTTTGTCTGAGGATGTTCTTACCTATAATACTAAGACCCACCACAATCAGATGTTGTTTTAAATCATGTTTTTACACAGAGTTGCACATGACTGTACATGACCAGAACTGTAAATAAATAGTTGGTAGTGAGCAGCAGGTTTTGCTCTCGAATCAACACTTCAACACTCTTGGAAATGCATGAAGAGTGAATTTTGTGAAATGCTTGATGATGGTCCAAAACAATGACATTTGACATGTATTTGTCAATATGGACCAGTCCCTGTGGGATTACAAGTAATAATAATAAAATTTTGTCGTCATAAGCAATTTCTTTTGTTCTATTCCTATTTTTGTATGTACTGTGAAACCAGGCCCTCTTTGTCACCAGCATATTTGCTTTTGCTGACTAGTGTGATTGACAGCAGGAGGCCAGTGGAAAGAAACAGAGAATATTCATAACTGCCTACTGAATTCATATTTTATATATGAAATGTCAACTTTCACACAGAAAACAGCAGCACAAACAGGTATCTAATGTCATTTGTGGCTTTCAATAATAATAATAATAATAATAATAATAATAATAATAAAGCTGCTCAAATCAAAGTCATGACACACTTGGTTTAAGATTTTAAATTATTTGGGAAAGCTTGTAATACTAACTTTGGCATTGACTTTTAATGACATGGATATTTTTAGCCTGGTTTTGTAATATCATCTGCTATTGAACTTTACTCAGGGAAACAAAACGTCAGGATATCTTAATCTTTGACGATTTGACTTTCAGAAATTCTTTTAAAGTTTACCGCTCTTTAGTCCACATCACTTGTAGCTGGACTCTAGTCCAATTCAACATACTCCAATTATGACATTTTGCACCCGTGCATGTTTGACACAGAGTGAATGACAAAAGAAAAGTGGTCATTCCTCCCATGTTAGATTTATACATTTTCTTTTCTCAGTTTCGCAGTAGTTATTTCGGAAGACTCATTTCACAGACGCACATTCCAATCATTGGGATGTGATAAAGCAAAACTGTACAATCGTCCTGAAAAAGATACTGGGAAGCTTTCCCACCAGCCAGAATACCACAAACATGAGATGATTCTGGTGCTATAAATCCTTCCCCGTGTAGCACTGACCAATTCAGCAGAGGACTTTAGGTTTGAATGTTGCTTGAATGTGTTCAAATCGAACACTTGATCTATATCGAGACATTAATACTTGACTTTCCCATAGCAATTACCTGCGTGTGCATGCTTGTCTTTGCGGTTGTGTGTTTTTTGGCTCGGCAGCTGTCTCTAATATGCCCTAATGACCATGATGTCATCCACCTGCTTTTTTGGCTCAGAGGCAACGAAGACTGATGGGACAATTTTAAATAATCATCCTTAATCTGATCTGGAACTCGTGAGCTAAAACCTGGACAAAATAAAAAACATAAATGTGAAAAGTCATCTGTTATAGTATATTATTGGAATTATCTACTTTAGGATAAATATAAAGAGCAAAATTTTTCCCCCTGTCTGTTTTTCTAAAATAATAATTAGAATGTCTGAAAAGTGTTTGCTTTAAAGAATGAGGGTGCTCTTTTTTCTGTAAAATACACTAAGTTGATTTACCTTAATTTGCTCTTTTAGGCTTGCTGCAGTAGGGGATTTCTATGTCATGTGTTGCCAGAAAAGGAGGGGGACACTATAGATTTAATAACCTAAATCCCTTTTTTGTTTTGGCTTTCCAGACATTTTTGTTACACTGACTTAAACATGACCACAGAATTTAAACCTACTTGTGCTCTGCTGTCTGCTCTTGCAGGAGAGTCACCTTTAGCATGACATTTATTTGTGAAAAAGATGACCTGAGGTCACTCTGTCTTTTGAAAGAACCTCTTTTGGGTCTTCTCTTTCATTTAACCAATGATGAACCCTAAGTGAAGCAAAAAAAAAAAAAAAAGTTTCTAAATGGATATAATTTACACAGCAGGTAGCTTAATGGCAGTGATGAGTAGATAGATTATTGCAGACATATTTGTCTGGTATTTGAACACAAAATGCCAAGGGGAAGCATTTTATAAACCTCAACACTGTTAAAACCTGTATAGCAGGTCTCTTAATATGCTTGTGGTCCAGACTATACTGATTACTCAGGAAAGTTACCGTTGCTTGTCTACAGCAGCCTTGAGGGCAAAATCTTTCAAGAATTTTTAATGATTGATGATAATTAATTGGCTAAACTGTGATGCCAAAGTTCACTGGAGACCTTAAAGAATAAAACAACCTTTAAGTTGTTGTTCAAGGTACAAGATTGTAAAGGCTGGTTCAGTTGAGGCAACAGGTTGAGGCCTTGAAAAGTTTAGGTAGCAAAACTACTTGGTTAGAGTTACACTGCTGAATTACTTTGGGTGTGAGAATAAAGTTAATTGGGTTAAAGGAACAAAATACTTTATTATGTTTTTTTTTTTCAACCTAACCAACAGCCTCTATGTGTTAAAGCTAGCTA